>VUQI01061839.1:0-11236 GCA_015106735.1 Paratilapia polleni
GACGAGCGCCTTCTAAATGAGTGCAACGCCATTTCTTCTCCAGCTTACGAGTTATCTGCTTTAAGGCACGCACTTCTGAATTATACCACGGGGTCAAGCTCTTTTGATTTGAAGCTCTCTTTTTCAGAGGAGCCACAGTATCCAGCGTCATACGCAGAACTGATGTAAGACTATCAACAAAATGATCAACCTGTGGGAGAGAAGTTTAGGTAGCTGCTCTGCATTGTGTTGGCACATGGCATTGAAGAGGATAAAAGTGGAGGAATTACATCCTTAAACTTAGTTACAGCACTTTCAGAAAGACATCTACTGTAATAAAATTTATTCCCCACTGCAGTGTAATCCATTATTGTAAATTCAAAAGTTACTACGAAATGATCAGATAAAAGAGGGTTTTCAGGGAATACAGTTAAATGTTCAGTCTCTATGCCATATGTCAGGTCAAGATCCAGAGATAAATACTCAGATAAATACTCTAAAAATACTCAGATATTACTCTGGAAACACTCTGTTTTTATTAATAAGAGCCACTGATTGTGTTCAAACAGTTTAAATATGATGAAGAAACCATGTGTCGTCTGTTTGCCGTCTGCTCGCTCTGCAGGTAAACTTCGTGGTGTGTCAGCTCTGTGCTTTGGTCTCTGCCTTCTGGTTTCGTCTCTTCCTCCATCCCAGTAAAACCAGTCCTTTCATCAGGCATGTGGTGGCCACGCTGCTGGGACTCTACTTTGCTCTGTTCTGCTTCGGCTGGTAAGACGGACAAACTGCAGCTGTAGATAAAACCTTTGCTTGTATTTGCTTTGTGTAATTTACCTCACTAATATCTGATTACTGTTCCAGTAAAATTACTTAAACTTGCAGGAATAATACTTTAAATCAAATGTCCCAAAACCACAAACACTCCCAGGTTTCTCAGCCTTCAGTTAACATCATGTCCTCTGACC
This sequence comes from Paratilapia polleni, assembly GCA_015106735.1. Lineage (NCBI taxonomy): Eukaryota > Metazoa > Chordata > Actinopteri > Cichliformes > Cichlidae > Paratilapia > Paratilapia polleni. The sequence goes on from VUQI01061839.1 coordinate 945, forward strand.
TCAAAGTACCTGCTAACCTGGTTAGCAGGTAACTCTGGTTTAAACTGGACCTGTTTTGCTTATTTCCAGCTCCATATTTTTATTCTTGGACTCTACCAGGGTAACTAGAACCCTTTCTGCTGACTGGCCACCTTCTGGAAGCCTACTGAGGGGCAGCACCTAGTGCTTGTGAGCTTTTCTTAGATGATTGTTAATAAATCTGTGACAAGCTGACATCTGGGATTACTTTTACATATGTTTACCTCGTTTATTTAAAACTTTGACATCATTCTTTGTAAATTTACACGTATTAACAAAGCTCCATATTTTTATTGTTGGGCTCTCCTCGAGCAGCTTTGCATGAGTCACAGTTCAAAACAATCCATCTTTATCTCATACTGTGCCTTGGTGCAGCCCCTCCATCTGAAATAAGCTGTTTCAGCTCCTCCCCCTTTAAGAAGGCTTTCTTCTGATTGGTTCTGTGCCTGAGATGACCATATAAGGATATCTCCTCTCTATGACATCATCCAGATCCAGGAGTAGATAAAAGTGTGATAAACTGAGTGTTAGAGCAGCCTACAACCTGAGCTTTGGGCTCACGGGGATTACTGAGCTCATTATTAGAAACTTTATGTTTCTAATGAACGTCCACCGCTGGAACAGGAGACATGTGACAGGAAGTGAGGACCAAAAAAAAGGAAATATTTTGGTCAGTTGGTATTTGGAGGTGACTCTCCGTGTTTTCTTTGTTTTGCAGGTACGCTCTTCACTTCCTGGTTCAGAGTGGACTCGCCTATGGGATCATGATCCTGACCGGAGTCGAACACATGCACAAGTGAGCTTCAGACAGATCGCAGCTTCATCACGCTCTGACATGAAACACTACAAAGTGCGAAAGGTTCGACCCTGAAAAAGTCACACAGGAAGCAGCAGGAAGCCGTTAACAAGCTCGGGATTAAAGAGAAACCGCGGTCAGATCCGTTAACGTCAACAGAGACGAAACTTTTTATTACCTCTGACGTCCAGAGACCAGCTGAGAGTCTGGCTTTGTACATATGAACTTTAGTTATTTCCAGCTCATTCTGTGAACAACATGATCCGTTTTAGAATTTAATTCTCACACTGGCAGAAACAAACCTCCAAATGTTCTACTCTGAAGTCAGGAAAACAGTCATAAAAACTAATAAAATGGGATGCTTCAACCAAACAAACATGACTCCATGAAAAAAAAATCTAAATATTAAAAACTAGTCTCTTAAAACTGATATAAACTTAAAACGAGTAAAAATCTTTAAAGCTGTGGAGCTTCGTAGGTACCACAGACTGCCCCAGTTAAACATGCTTCAAACTGGGTTATCGTGCAGGTCGAAAACCTCGCTGAGAGAGTCAGGACCACTTACCCTGAAATTCTGCAAATATTAAATAACAGACTGCTCTCTGTGTTGTTCCAGATACTGCCTCGTGGTGACGCTCACGTATCTGAGCCTGTGTCAGATCACCCGAGTCTACGTCTTTGACTACGGCATGTACACTGCAGACTTCACAGGGTAACAGCTCCGCTCCTGCAGCACATTCAGTCCTGATCACACCTCCCCGTCTCCAGACTCTAACTCACTGCCTTCACTTTCTCTCTGCAGCCCCATGATGGTCATAACTCAAAAAATCACCAGCCTGGCGTTTGAGATCCATGACGGTAAGCTTCACTCACAGTTTGGGTGTTTTTTGGTAGATCCTGCAGTTTTTACACTCAGGTTTTTGTTTTTTCTGACAGGAATGGCTCGGAAAGAGGAACATCTGACGGCAGGACAGAAGATTCTGGCAATAAGGTTCGTTTAAAGTAGAAAAACCTGGTCAGAAATGACCATATTTGGACAAAAGGGTGGAGCTTTGGACAAGATGCGTGCCTATATGTTAGCACCACTGACAAGGTAGAAATACTGTAAACCCTCCCCTGCTTCCTGCTCCTCTGTGACTCTAATGGGACCAAAATTTCCAAAATGAACTTCATGTTTTATTCAATAAGACTTTAAAGCAGCGACTGAGACCATAAACTCATCAGGGAAGAGTTTCCCGAGCTCACAGATCAGCTGAGCAGGAGGCTCATTTTCTCATAGACTTCTGTGCAATCAGACCAGAGGAGTCGCCCCCTGCTGGACCTTAGAGAGAATGCAGGTTCATTTTAGGTCACTCTAAGCTTGTTTTTACCTGATTATCCTTACTGGATTTGTGAAAGAAAGCTGGCAGATGTCACATTACATTACAGGTAAAATTTGTCCTCAGGGTTAACTCTGTGATTCAGCCTTACACTGGTCACACATGAGACATACTGCAGTGTGTAACAGAATCTAATGTACACAGTAGTATACCAAAGCCATAAAACTTCATAGTCATTAGAATTAACTGAGCGTAGCACATATTTCTACAATAAGAACATATTTGTAGTGCATTTATAGTTTAGACGGCTTGAAATACATTTTTTAATTGCTTATACTACAAAGAGGTTCAACTGAATTTCACTAAAGGGCTGTCCACACAGGAAGTGATTCATAGTGACGTGGCAACTAGTGACCATAGAAAGTGAATGACATTCACCGATTTCAAGCAACGACAGGTCATGCAAAGTGGGCGGGTCTCAAGTTAAACTTTTCTCAACTTTGAGGTGAGCGAGTGAAGTGACTACCAATGAGAGCGAAGAATACCACTGATTGACACATGATAGGATGGTATTTACATCAGAGGATTACCTAGGCAACCGGAGCCTCGAATGTCCGCAAACGACCAACCTTGACAAAGTGATGCACGACAAGTAAATAGCTTCCTGTGTAGATGCCCCTTTACAAAGCACACATTGCTACAAACACAAGTGTACTTGACATTGTTAGACTTTATTATACAAAAAATACACTTAATCTGATTCAGTATACCTACATTTAATATACTGAGCTTATTTTTGTAAACTCTGGGTTAGTAAAATTTATTCTAACGAAGGACGTTTTGACGAGCAGTCTGCTAGAAAAAGATGTTACTTCTTTGTTTAGCTGCCAAACCACGTTAGATGCTAACATTCATTCAGAGAATCTTCATGTAAAGTCATCTAGCTAACGTTTTCACCTGAGTTGGCAGTTAGTAGTACCTTCTCTTGATCTGAAGAACTGTCCTCAAACCAAAATGCTCATGCATAATATTTCATTTCTTTAGGCTCACCTTATTAATAGTTAGCAGATTGTCTATTCAACAGATGGTTCTTACAACAGTCCATGGTCGTTCGTTGAAAAAAACGCACCTGTCTTGTCCTAATCTCTTAAATCCCGGTGGAGTTGTAGGGGCACTGGGGAACTGCCATGACCTTCTTTGGAAGTTCTGCTGAGAGGGTCCAGGACTCAGAGGCTCATAGAAAGATGGACTACAGGAGTCTTAGTTTGGATTCAATGAAACGTGCTGTCGTACCGTATAATCTTCAAGTGTACCAGTGAAGATTACACTGGGACAGCTGTGTAGGTCTTTCAATGATTTCTGTCTTCAACTCCTTCCTCATTGACGATGGATCCCAAGTATTTAAATTAGTTCACAGCATCCTGTTTCTGGGCAGTCTTTCACTGTCCTGCTGGTGTTTGTTCTCAGTTTGGTTTCCTCTGCGTGTATTTCCATCCCAAACTTCACAGATGTTGAGTCGAATCAGCTTTTGGTCACTTCTGCACAGCTGCAGGCAAAACAGCACCACAACATGAGACTGAGGGCTGAAAACCTTGGCTTTCACTACATCTGAGGATTATTTTAACACCCCAAGACTGGTTAGCTGTTAGTATACTAATGCAAGCCACAGTAGTTATCTAAGAGAATTACAGACATACTGAATTATTTATATTCCAGTTTAAAACATGAACTTGAAACATCAGTTTCAAAATGCTTTAGCTTTACTAAAATACCTAAAATCTGACACATCAGTGTCACTTTTATCTCCTCAGTTTTTAGGTCCTCCAGCTGATAAAGTCATAACCCTGGGTTCTCCACAGTGTTCACAGACATCCCACAACTCTGCAGCTTACCTTTCTGAGCAGGTTTATTTCCATAGCACCCCCACAGTCAGAGGCTTCAGAGCTGGTAGAGAGCGCTGTGGTGAGTTGATCTTAGTGGTCGGCCAGTTAACCCTTTGCGTGTTTAGGAGGATGCCCAGTCTGCTGGAGTACTTCAGCTACAACTGTAACTTCATGGGGATCCTGGCTGGACCCACCTGCTCCTACAACGACTACATCGCCTTCATCGAAGGAGACCCCCGGCGCCACAGAGACCCAGAGGACGACAGGAAGTCCAGCAGCAAGCTGAGGCAGAGCGAGCCCTCGCCAAACGTAGGTCACATGACTGCCTCAGGTCTGATGTTTCACGTACAGCAAGCTGCTCATCAACTGTCTGAGGCCATAATTAAAGTGCGTACTGATCTCAGAGATTGAGTGAGCAGTAGGCTCATTTTGTCATAGACTGCTTTTTACAATCAGAGGAGTCGCCCCCTGCTGGGCATTAGACAGAATGCAGGTTTAAGTCACTTAGCTTTGTGATGTTTACAGGAGGAGTTATGACACTTTAACAAGAGGAAAGTGGTCCATATTTTCTTTTGTTCTTCAGAAGATGCTTCAGGAGGGAACATGTTGACCAAAGTTTTCTCAGCTTCAAAAACAAACTGAACCTGAATAAATTCTGTGTTTCTCCTCAGATGGAGGTCATGCGTAAAGTCGCCACCTCCTTCTTCTGCCTGCTGGCGTTTCTGTTGGTGTGTAAGGTTTTCCCTGTGGAGCGAAACATCGACGACGATTTCATCGCCAACACGCCGTTCTACGCTCAGGTGGTTTACCTGTACCTGTCCATGCTGACCACCAGACCCAAGTACTACTTCGTCTGGACACTTGGTGGGTGATTTTTCTTTAAATCCTTTCTTTGCCGGTTTTTGCAGATAAAACTTTCAGGTGGGGCTGTAGAGAAGTTGGATAGAAACCAAAATCTAACAAATCATCAGCGTTCTTTTGTTGGAAGAATGAAAATCACTAGCAGCATGAGCACATTGTTGGTATCTAAAATTCTGTTCTAACCGGTCTCACCAATCTAACAGCTGATGCCATCAACAATGCCGCCGGCTTCGGCTTCAACGGTTACGACCTTGACGGCTCTCCTCGCTGGGACCTCATCTCCAACCTGAGGATCCTGAACATCGAGGTCAGGACCTTTCAGGGACCAGGACATGTTTACGTGTCTCTGTGAAAAGGTTCAGTGTGCCGTCAGTTTAATCGATCTCTGTCTGCTTCCAGTTTGCCACCAGCTTCAAAGTTTTCCTGGACAACTGGAACATTCAGACAGCACACTGGCTCAAAAGGTCAGACTCAGTTATTCTGTTTGACCTGATCTGGGATCTGTTTCAGGTCATTTTTCTCTCTTTCCAGCATGGAAACAGTCACTACTGACACTAATAGTTTGATTGCTTCTGTTGGCTGTAGATTTAACACTGTCTGCTTGTGTTATGAATAAACCTGCCACATCTAGCATGCAGAGGCGGCAGCTGTTTGTGGCCTCTCACCTTTGACCTCTTACCTCTGATCGACAGGGTGTGTTATGAGCGATGTCCTTACCATCCAACAGCAGCCACCTTCATCCTGTCAGCCATGTGGCACGGAGCCTATCCAGGATATTACCTCACCTTCCTCACGGGCATCGTCATCACGCTGGCAGCCAGAGCGGTGAGCAAGCCGCTAACTGGTAGCTGGTAGCTTATGGTCTCACTAACTTCTGTTAGCTAACTGCTAGTGTTTTTCTACTGTTTACTAGCATGGTTTTATGGTACATTAATCATATTTTTTTGACATAACAGAAAAAAATGTAAAGCAAAGTTGTTTACTTACAAATGGAGAGGAGTCACTCGCCCTTTTTAGTGGGTTTACCTGCTAATTTTGGTATGAAAAAGATAAACGATTGGCTGTTCCACTAGCTGTCAAGCTGTGTCCATACAGGGAGAATCTGTAGCAATATGGTGACCAGAGAGAGAGAGCCAATGACATTCAGCGACTTAAAGCGGCCACGGGTGAACTAATGAAAGTAAATACATTAGAGGGTTACCTAGGCAACCAGAGCCTGTAACGTCCGCTAGCGACCAACCTTCAGCGCAATCTGTGACGAGCGACTCGTTTCCTGCGTAGACGCAGCATTAGCTGTTAGCTGATGTTAGCTAACTAACTGTTGGTATTATTTGAAATTTGTGTCTATGCTAGCAGTGTTAAATGTGCTGTTACTGTTTGCAGTCGTCTGAATAAACATCTCGTCCTCTCAGGTCAGACACAACATTCGGCCATACTTCCTGCACTCATCCACCCACAAACTGGTCTATGATGTTATCACGTGGGCGGCCACTCAGATCGCCATCTGCTACACCGTGGTACCTTTTGTCCTGCTGTCTGTGGGTCCATCAATGAAGTTTTACAGGTCAGTAAGTCGGACAGGTTTAACCCAGGTTTAACTTTTACAAACAAACATTTCTGAAACCTCCTCCTCCTCTTCTCTGCAGGTCCTGGTGCTTCAGCCTCCACATCGGCTGTATTCTGGTGGCCGTGGCGCTGCCCGTCAAACCGAGACATCTTCGCTTCAAAGACCAGCAGAAGAGCGTCCTCCAGCAGCCCCTCCAGCGCCACCCAGAGGCTACAGACAGGACCTGCAGCCAGAAGGAAAAAACCACATGAGACAGAGGCAGACGAGCAATCGTGCGACGTGTACAGAATAACGAGGAGGCGGCGGTCACAGGGAGTTTCCTGCTGGCCCGGGTACAGAAACATGATGGTGAACGCTGATTTATTTGGAGTCATGGGGGGGATGCATATGAAAACAGGCCCTGAATTTAAACAGCCTGCATTGTACTGTGTCTTTAAAAGGACTTGTGACTGCTCATCCAGATTCAGACAGATCTGTGACGCTGGAGGATTTATATATATACATACATAGAGTGTAAGTTCACATGGAGCAGCTGTGTGGGAATCAAACTGCCCTGAACGGTCATGGTCACCTGTGTAGTGTTCAAAGGACTCCATTTTTCTTTCTGGTTAAACACCTGCTGACTGTTGATCTGCACAAATGAAAGGATGACTGAAAGTCCATTAGGAAAAGACAGACAGAGCAGCTGGATGAGTAGACTGTGCATGAATCAAAGTCAGACAGATTAAACCACAGCATGACAGTATTCACAGAGGCTGCTTTAGGAGAAGTGCCAATAACTGTTCCACTCAGTCGCCTTACATGTTTTGGTTTTTACAGGAGTGTTACCTGTGTGGTGAGGTGTGGGCGGAGAGGACGGCGTCATGTTTACATTAGTACATGTTTGAATCAGGTGATTTATGTCATTTCATTCCAAACAGTGTGCAGTTTGCTGTCAGGTGTTTGCATTTATCTTGAAGGGGGAGTTAGCTCAGATCAGATTACAGTGCTGGCTTCTTTTATCTCAGCTAGGACTTTGGTTCAGTTTAGCAGCTAAACTAATCTGGTTTAAAGAAACCAGTGCTTCATTTTACAGGTTAAAGGAGTCCCATTCTGCTCATCTGCAGCGCTTCATTTTTATTCTGACACTCAGATTATCCTTGTGTGATTCACAGTTTAAAATAATCCTTACTTTATCTTATTCTGGCTCAGCCCCTCAATTCAAGGCCCCACTCCCTAATAGCCCACTTTCTTTGGATTGGCCAGCTTCTGGAAGCCTGCTGAGGGGCAGTGCTCAGTGCCTGTGAGCTGTACTGGCTGTAGTTTGTGGGCGTGCCCAGAGCAGATGAGCTGAAAAAAAAAAAATAATAAAAATTAAAAAAGCTTGAAGGTGAGTCCTGAGAGCACGTTTCAGACTGGATTACTCTGGATTACTTTGACATGTTGATGTGATTACTTTAACCTTTGGCCATGTTTCATATGAACACATTGTAACATTCTGCCACAGCTGATGGTTTGGTTTAGATGTTGGAGGGTAAGAGAAGTGGTTTAGTTGGGGTTCAGTTCAGCAGCTAACAGCTTCAGATTAACTCTGCTCTTACGGCGTTTACGATGGCGCCATGTTGGTAGCCCCCCATCGTGGTTCTGTAGCCTGACCTTTGGATCCAGAATGACTTCCCATCAGTGACTGCTCTGTTTACTGCTGTGTCTGTAAAATGAGGAAAGCACATTTGTAAATGTACCTCTGAGTTTTCCTGTTTCCATGTTTGTATTTCCAGTGTTGTTCGTGGTTGAAGGCATGTTGGTGGTAACGTTCAGGAAGCAGCCATCTCTCTGTGGGTTTGATAAGGACGCTACGTGTTTTTGTAAATGATGTGATTAAAACCAGATTTTTGACACCTGACCAGGTGAACGTGTCCATGTGTGATTTATTACTGGAACGTGTCTGTCAGTCAGTGGGTGGAGGTTTCACTGCACTTTAAACCCTATTAGACTGATAGGAATCACAGCAGAGCACAGTTCCTGCTCACACTCTGTTAATAATTCATTAAATAACTCCTCATACCATAAATTCATTGGATAATGTTTAAAAGATTTTACCAGCACAGCTGCACCGCAGCATTAAAACCACATACATGCACATCATGCACAGCTGAACGTTTTATTTAATGTTGTAAGTCTCAAAATATCAGGAAGAATAACAGCAATCACACTAAATCAATAAATTCAAAGTGACTATCGGAGGTGAAGAAATATCCAAACAGGCCTCTTAAGTGTGGTGGGTTTATTTTGAAGTTTAAAGGAAGCTGACGCCACGCGTGCTTTTATTCTGACAGCAGTGGGCGGAAGCGGCGGCCTGGCTTCGCGCGCTTGACGCGGGGCGGGCTGTGATTGGCTGTGTCACCTCCGTCTCTCGCACTGTTGTTCTGATCAGATCAAGATGGCTGCTGTTGTTGGGGATGGAGAATGAGCTCAGGCTGTCACCCGAACACAGGCCGAGGACACGCACACTGACCCGCCGATCCACCGGACCCGAGACCCGCCCGGACCCGAACCCGGACCGCCTGAACACAGTCTGATTCTCTTCTGGAGGTAAACACGGTTCTGCTTGTTTAGGTTTTGCCGACAGCATCCTTCCCTGTCATCGATTAAAATTTGATTGACACTTGTCACGTCGTCCAGTCGATCAGAAAAAAAGATGATTATCGCTGATTTGTTTGATTTCCGCCCACATTTGGCGGATGAAACAGAAAAATATGAACATTATTAGTTTAATCTGAGGTTATTTTGCGGGGGGTGGGCTCCCGGTTACTGCGGAGAGATAACGGCGCTATTAACGCGACATGGCGGCCGGTGTTTTCACCGTAATTAGCGTTAATGAGAGTCCGGGCGGTGCCTCATTCTGTCAGAGTAACCCCATAAATCATCCACGGAGGCGGTTTATATCAACCAGATCAGATAAAAAATACATTATTATTATACTGGGTCTTTACTGTGTGAACAGATGGGTGAAATAACGTTAGAAACGTGACAGAAATCCGTGCAGGGGACACACAGGATGTTATAAACTGCTGCAGATTATTATTGGATAACATGTGAAAATAGATTTATTATGTCAGAGTAAGACTGTCTGTTTATTCAGATAACAGAATCAAATCGAATCCAATAAAACGAAAGATGCTCCTGTTAAAACATCAGTCTGACCGAATGAATGTTAAAGCTGCACAGACCACATGGTAACACGTATTTAATACCATCTGTTTCTCCACTGTATGAAACATTCATCACTGCACAGGCTGTAACGGGGCTTTAAACGGTCTGATTATTTACTACAGCACATAAACACATCTGTGTGAATTGTATGACATGTTTTAGCTCATTCTCAGTGTTTTTCCACATGTTATTACGTCACTTATTACACATGTATAACATTTGTTCCTGACCTTCATGTTAAAAGCAGAAACCTTCCTTTAAACGTGACCCGTTCTGCTCATGTCCAGCTCTGTGGTTTTTCACTGGGGTAGCTTTGCAGGATTGTTTGATATGCAGATCACCTCTGCACCGTGTTTGTGCTGTTGGAGCCTTTTGGAGCATTTTTAATACAATTATCTGACCAATAATATGGCTGCTGTGCGGTTAATTGGACTAACAGACCGTCCAAGAAGTCTGAGCTCCAGTTTTGGTGCTCAGTGAAATTCTAGGATTTTAATTGGACGTTACTGAGCACTGATTAGCTTTTTACTTTTACTTTTACTTTTTCTGTTCCACAGTGTTTGCAGTCAGGACTCTGAGGCTCTGAACCATCTGCCAGAGGAACTCAGGGAGTCAGTTATTTTCTTTACGTTGCATCCTAAAACGTACTTTTATAG
>VUQI01061840.1:0-19488 GCA_015106735.1 Paratilapia polleni
TGGATTTAACTGGTAGCCAATGAAGAGAAGCTAATATGGGAGAAATATGGTCTCTCTTTCTAGTCCCTGTCAGTACTCTCGCTGCAGCATTCTGGATTAATTGAAGGCTTTTCAGGGAGCTTTTAGAACAACCTGATAATAATGAATTACAATAGTCCAGCCTAGAAGTAATAAATGCATGAACTAGTTTTTCAGCATCACTCTGAGACAGGATGCTTCTAATTTTAGAGATATTTTAGAGATATTACGCAAATGCAAGAAAGCAGTCCTACATATTTGTTTAATGTGCGCGTTGAAAGACATATCCTGGTCAAAAATGACTCCAAGATTCCTCACAGTGTCCCTGGAGACAAAAGTAATGCCATCCAGAGTAAGTATCTGGTTAGATGTCATATTTCTAAGGTTTTTAGGGCCAAGTACAATAACCTCATGATGATACATGATTTTACATCTAGCAGGATTGATTAATGCTCTGCAAGCTGGTTTACCTGAAAATTTTCTACATCAACTACATTTGATTCACAACTGTAGCGTGTTTTTAAAGCACTTCATGTTCTTGCTGCGGTCTGTGTAGACTAAATACACCCAATGTTTCAACACCTTGTAGAACCAACTTTAGCAGCAATAACTTGAAGCAATGGTTTTCTGTGTGACTTTATCAGTCTCTCACATTGTTGTGGAGGAATTTTGGTCCACTCTTCTTTACAGCGTTGCTTCAATTCATTTGTGGGCATTTGTTTATGCATAGTTATCTTAAGGTCCCACCACTGCATTTCTATCAGGTTGAGGTCTACACTTTGACTGGGCCATTGCAGCACCTTGATTCTTTTCTTTTTCAGCCCTTCTGTTGTAGATTTGCTGCTGTGTTTGGGATCATTTTCCTGTTGCATGACCCACTTTGGGCCAAGCTTTATCTGTCAGACAGATGGCCTTAAATTTAACTTTAGAATACTTTGGTATACAGAGGAGTTCATGGTCCACTCAATGACTCCAAAGTGCCCAGGTCCTGTGGCTGCCAAACAAGCCCAAATCATCAGCCCTCCACCACCGTGCTGACAGTTGGTATGAGGTGTTTGTGCTGTGTTTGGGTTTCTCCAAATGTGGTGTTGTGTATTATAACCAAACATCTCCACCTTGGTCTTATTTGTCCAAAGGACATTGTTCCAGAGATCTTGTGTTTGTTCAGATGCAGCTTTGGAAACCTAAGCCGTGCTGCCATGTTCTTTTTAGAGAGAAGAGGCTTTCTCCTGGCAACCCTTCCAGACAAGCTATACTTGTTCAGTAGTTTTCTATTTGTACTGTCATGAACTTTAATATTTAACATGCTGAGGTCTGCAGTGTCTGAGATGTAGCTCTTGGGTTTTTTGCAGTTTCTGAGCATTGTACGGTCTGACCTTGGGGTGAATTTGCTGGGACGTCCACTCCTGCGAAGACTGTGGCATTATGTTAACACACACCTGAAGACTCCAGAGGAGCAAACTGTCAAAACTTCTGCTTTTATAGAGGTGCTCACACTTCCTGATGATTGATTAATCAAGTGCATTTTATTATCAGCACCTGGCTGCTACTTACCTTCTTAATTCCTTAAGTCCTTAATAGGACTGCAGAGAGTCCTGTGAAAACGTTTTCACAGGACTGTATGTCTGACATGCTGACAGCATATGAACCGGTATGGCCCAAGTATTATTTTTATCATATAAGAAAACGTGCATAACTACAGGACATTTTACTGCATCTCTCACTTATACTGCTCTTTTTCACGTTGGTCTTGAAGATGCTAGCCCCAACTCGAATATAGTGCATCCCAATGGCACCCACTATGTAAAACATATTGTCATGACTAGTGTTGATATGAACACACACCAACATAGTGTTCAGAGGGTTTCACCTGTTCGTGCACCTTGGCAGCGTAGCTCCACATGTCGATGCGAACCTGAAGTGTCCTTTTGCACTCTGGCTGCAGACGAACACGTTTGTCCTGCAACGCCTCCAGGAGGCACGACATCTCTGAGGGAACACACACGGGCGTGTTATCATATGCTGATATTTAAAACAATTAATAAATTAACACTGAAGCTTGTAGAAGCTTTAATCTTAGTATTTGATATATTATTGTGTTGCTTGTCATGGAACATTGTGTGTGGTGTGTTTATCTTTGGTTGATTGGGATGAGAGCGGTGTAGTTTTCATGTTTTTAGATGGATGTTATAATTGATTAGCCTTGTTTTTAAAATAATATTAAGTGTGGGTTCATAAGTAAGTGGTGCCTCTGAGCCAAATATATTAAATCCTGTAAAATATATACAGACTGTATTTCTTAGATTTTTCCATCCATCAGCAAAATTTAAGTTTCATTTCAACTCTGTCCAAAAGTAAAAGAAACTTCTTTTTATTGCACTAGAGTTTCAAAAAAAGATTTGATTGTGAAATTGATCAGACAAACGCTAGGGCCTCTTTTGCAAAATCTGCTTCCATCAAAGATCACACTGATTTACATATTATGTCACATATGAACAGCATTTGACTTAAAGGGGTATGTTTGAATAGTCAGTTTCACTTATGAAGGTTCCTAACTGAGAGACGTGACCCGGAGGTATCTGCATGGCAGACATGAGAGCTGTTCGAATTCTCCAAGCACAGGAGAGACTAGACCATGCTTTATGAAAGGAGAGGAAACCTTCTGACCATTCATGAAAACGATCAACAAAACTGACAAAGATCATGCAAATAATAATTATGTGTGTTTTCCATTTCATGCCATAACCTGCTAATCGGTTTTCAGCTGAACTCTGAACATCACACTGCTGATTCTTGTCCCGGTGTTGCCTTGCATGAAGAAAATAGATTTATTTAAGTTCTCTAAATCCAGATTATGATCTATACAAGTTAATCAAAGTGTGATTTGTACAGGCTATGGGGCAAATTAGTGTGATTACATACAAAGACGTCGGCAGTTCATTCTAAGAGCAGCGCAAACTAGCGGCTCAAAAAACAGCAGACGCGATGAAGGAGTGAGTAACGCACTAACCAAAATAAAACTGTAAGCGCACGTCTTAACTCTCTGAAAATAGCGAGGCAGTTCTGATCAATGAGAGGCAGCTGACGGAGAATCGGTATGTTTTTGATTTAGGAGATAAGTCTTCTAATAGAAACTGCCGGGGACTGTGTGAGGTCCTGAGGACCGAGACTCAGGTGGAGTGCAGGATTTATCCAGAGGAGAGCTGCATTGTTACAAACTTGGTTCGTAACAGATCCGATACCAGAGAGAAGGAAAACAAAAGTTGTTCGGTCTGTGCGCACTGCCAAGAAAAGATTATTTCACTTGAGTTCTGCTCTCTTTCATTAAAATCCAGTATTACTGAGGAGCAGAATTACGTGGGGCTCGGCTCTAAACATTCAGAGGACTGACCTCATAAGTTTCTTTTTCATAAAAATTCCAACATTTGTAATGAAGTGACATTTTTCACCGGTCGGATTCTGAGTCCTTATCAGTTCTCCTACACACCTTTCCTTGACCTCATGACGTTTTCCATCAAGGTGAAGGAAAGGTGGTTAGGAAAAGGAGGTAGGAGGTAATTTTTTGGACTATTTAAACATATCCAATGTAACAAAAACTTGACATTTGATTTTTACAGGAAGTGATTTTTATGTCTGGTTTCTGAGTGAGTCTGACTCACGGCGTTCTTTGCCGGGTGGGATGGCAGCACAGTGGTGTTTGATGTCCAGAGCGCAGGCCGTGCGAAGGACGGGGTCGACAAAGATGTCCGCCTTACTGTCCTTCAACATGTTCAACACCTCCTGCAGGGGGGAAGATAAAGAGAAGTGTCTAAACTGCTCATTTAATTAGGATTTTTACATGCTAGCCAGAGAAGCAGCCATAGGTTGTTTTCAAAAACATTTAAAATCATAAAGCTGGGTTGCACTTCACCCTGAGTATTCGGTGAAGGCAGCAGTGAGATTGTTTACCTTCTTACATCCTTCCTGCTTGATCTTCAGCAGGTTGATCTTCAGACACTCCGGCACCTGTCCCGTCTGCTCCTGAACTGCTGCCTCCTCTGGACACAGCCTGAAGATCTGCAAACACACACACACACACACACACACACACACACACGGTCAACAATCAATAAAAGCCATAAATGGTGTCAGAGCACCTCCGAGCTCCTGCCTGCTCACTGTGTGCCACATTCGAACCTCTCAGCAGCTCTTCAGTGGTCCACGTGGTCTTTTTCTTAAATATAATCCTTAAATATATTATTCAGTTTTATCCTTTGCATATATTAAAAATTTTGTACCGCTTTCAATTCAATCTGTGCACATTATAGCCACTCGCAGCAGCGTGTTAAATCCTCAACAACCAATGACGTGTGGAGTAATAAATTAAAAAGGCTGCAATAAATGCTAAATTAAAGCAGACTTACTCTGCTTTTCCTTGTCCTGTCATATCTCCTGTTCCAGTGAAGGATGTGCATATTACACATGGCCAAAGTTTCAAATAATGGGGTCAGTGTATGCACAAGTAACTCCAGTGAGCCAAAAGCTGAGGTTCAGCAGTTCAATCTGGACTGCTGGTCCTGTTATGGCAGCAGCAACACCCCAGCATAAAGCAGAACAGGCATCAGTGAGCAACAGATATGATGATGATAATCAGAAACAGCATGAAAGGAGGAGCTGTGGTGAAGGTGGGTTACAAAGTGACTTGCAGACTAGGTCCTACCGAGGTCACTGTGCAAACATGTGTTATACTTCAGTCAATTCAGACACATCATCAACTTTTCCTCGATTTACTTTTCCTTATGTCTGCTACCAGTTGGATGTCAACAACATGTGACCATGGCGAGGGAAATGCTTTAGCTCCTGATGGTTCCCGGCTAATGTGAAACACTCCAAATATCTACAGGCACAATGAATATCAGTAAAGTTACTGTATGTGTGTGAAAGCAGAAAAATAAGGACCTCTTCTCCACAGTGGATCTGCAGCTGAGGATCCAGTCTGTAGTCCAGCGCCGACTCCTGCAGGATGACCCGGATCTGGTCCTCACAGTCAGGAGACAAACGCTGCCACAACACACATACGTGAACATTTTTTTTGGCCTTAATAATTACTTCAAGAACATTCCAGCTTTCCAGATTCATATTTACAGGCTGACTGTCTTTAGGACTTCTTGATGTGTGCATGATTTAATCAGATGAGTTTGATGAGTTTTGTTTTCCTGTTTCACTTCCTGTTTTATTTTGAAATTATCCACCTGCTTTTATTCCTGTTGGATTTGCTTATCTCA
Source organism: Paratilapia polleni (assembly GCA_015106735.1). Taxonomy (NCBI): domain Eukaryota; kingdom Metazoa; phylum Chordata; class Actinopteri; order Cichliformes; family Cichlidae; genus Paratilapia; species Paratilapia polleni. The sequence continues at coordinate 5,283 of VUQI01061840.1, forward strand.
TTTCCAGCCTTTCCTGCCTGATCCCAATTACTCTGACCTGTGTTCAGTTATCCAATCAGCGCTCTGTGAAATTAAACTCTGATTGTCTTTCCTCGTGGTTTTGGTTTGGATTTGCCTGGATTGGTAGTTTACTACACTGACTGGCACCCTCTATACTACCTCCAAGCTAGGTGGTTAAAGATTTTGGATTCTCAGTGTTTTTCACCTCTGAGTTTTCTTTGATCCATCTCTCTGTTTTGAGGCTAAAAACATGCTGGGAGCTCTTTGTTCAACATAAACTGAGATCGTCTACTTCAACAGTAACACATGTAGAAGCACCAACCACACAGTTTCTTGGATGTGTTGCCATGTTGTAAAGTCAGCTGTGGCTCTCACCTGGTCAGCATATCTGAGTTTGAGGCAGGAAATGACCTGACCCTCCAGCTCGCTGTCAGGTGCCGCCTTGTTCAGGATGGACTGACAGAACTTCGGGATGTCGGCTTTGCAGGCTTTCCTCAGCACCAGGTTCAACCTGTAGTCTGGAAACACACACACATTCAGCCTATGCACTTGTAGTTAATGTAGATAACTGGACTTCTTTCATTTCTATAGTTTTGTTCCTTGTTCATCCTCCTGCCTGTGACCTGAAAATCAATCCCACTGTTCCATCTGGAAGGATGTCTCAATTCCTAAAATGCCAAACATCATATTAAACTGACATTTTTATATCATGACGGCTTAACTCTCCTCTCCTCGTATCCCTTCCTCACCTTCTCAGCTCAGATCTCTGGTGGGAGGGACAAACATATGAGAGGAGGTGAGGATGTACAGTTTGAGAAATGAGCTGAGGGAAAATCTGACGTACGTTAAACTGACTGAAGTGTGTGTGTCTATTTCCTTATAGGTTGTGCTTAATGTTTCGACCACTGTAACGCAGCAATTCCCCAACTGGCCAAAGACGATCCTTTTCCCTGTCGACGTCTCTCTGCTCCATTTAACACTTGTTGGGAAGCTTTTATTGCACTTTAGGTAACATGGCATGTTGTCATCAAAGTAATTAATGTTATTTAACCTCCCCTGTCTCTGTCTGATCCACTCCGTGTGTGAGGAGGTGCACTCACAGCGAGACTGAGAGCAGAGAAAGGAGAAACTAGCGAGCCCGTAAATAACAGCAGTAAAGACTCAAACTGAGCTGAAATGAGACTAGGGCAAATAAATGAGATAAACAATGTTCAAGTGGAGCGTGATGTTGACTTACTCATAACCGAACAATCCCCAGTCTCTTCTTCAGAGTGAGAACTCCAGCGTATTAATTTAACACTGGTATCAGATTGGTACTTATTATCAGCAGATACCCAAAGCTACAGAACTGAAAATAGCTGGTATATCCATAGTTTTAACATCTGATACTCTTTTTAATGCTTCCAATTAAATGTAGGGTTTAAGTGATGAATAAATCAGAAGAAGACAAAGTGGACCTGCATGGTGTGTGTACCTGTGTTCTGGGTGATCTGTCTCTTGGTGATCATCTGTTTACATTTCGAATCCATCATCTCACTGTTCTTGTTCTGCTTCAGACACTGAAGAACGTTCCTCCCCCCCGCCTCTGAGCAGAAATACTGAACACACGAAACAGGCCGTTACATTCAAGTCCATCACAGCAAGCATCAAATGCTGACGGACCTACAATCAACCAACATTGCTCAAGCCTCAGCAAAATAAATAAATTATCCACTTTTAGCATCTTCCTCTAGATTGCTGTAAGTAGTGTTTATTTATTTTTCTTGACATGGGCTGAAGAGCGTTGGTCATGGAGAGCTGTGTTAATCTGACAGCAGGAATGAAGCCTGTTAATAATACTTCTAAATTTACATTTTGCAAGTTCCAATAAAACAGTCACAAAAACACAACACTGACAAAGAACTGTAGGTGCTTGGTTCATGCTGTTGACTGAACTGAAAATGAGTTTGATTTAAGTGAAATGCATGCCCCTCTACAGGACTGCCAATAAAGATGTGTGTTTTTGCATCTTACTCTTAAAATCCACAAAATTAAAGTGGAAACGTGTTTGAAAAAGACGTCATGCAGTTCTTCTTGATCATACGTACATACACAGAAACAGTGAAATCTGGTTGGGAATCCCTAAGCTGAGCATTTGCTGACACGATCTTGGCGTTTTGAAACCAGACATGACGAGCAAGGGTTGGATCTACCTGAGAAACTGAGTGACACTGCATGCTCACTGGCTAACGATTTGTGATTGATAAGTCATTAACGAATGAGCGTACCCTGGTTTTCCTCGGTTCTGACTCTAATAATGACTGTAAATTACAGAATTAATGTCATGTTTTATTGAATAAGACTTGAAACTAGAGACTGAGATCTCAAACATCCTTTAGTGTTTACTGAAGTCATAGATCTTTCTCTCATAAACCAGAAATCGTTTTGCAACCTGAGGAGTGGCCTCCTGCTGGGTCTGTGGTTTTTCTTGCCTACCCTGATCATGTTCTTGCAGACTCTCATCAGCTGGTAGTCGAGCTCAGGATCGAGCATCTCCACCTCCTGCAGATTGAAGACCTTCTGGTGGCATCGCAGAGTCAGCTGACGCTTGCTCTCCTTCAGACACTCGATAACCTGCAGAGACAGAATGAGTCACTGTCAATGTAATGATACATAAACAGAAGTTTAGCTGAAACATTTACACATTTTTGTTTGTTAATGCAGCTTTCTTGGAGTTATAAAACCATGTTTCTTCATGTTTTTTGTAGGGAGGGGAAACCATCTGCAGATGGCTACCCCTCCCTGAGCCTGGTTTTGCCGGAGGTTTCTTCCTGTTAAAAGGGAGTTTCTCCTTCCCACCGTCTCCAAGTGCTTGCTCATATGGGGTCGTCTGACTGTTGGGGTTTTCTCTCTGATATTGTAGGGTCTCTAGCCTATAATATAAAGCGCCTTCAGGTGACTGTAGTTGTGCACTGGCGCTGTATAAATAAAACTGAATCTATGTTTTTGTGACTTAATGGTTTTAATCTTGAACAAAGTTAACTAAAAACTAAGATTACAGTTGTGCCCAAAAGTTTCATCAGTACAAATTTTGTGTTTCACACACTTTGGCGCTTCAGTTATTATTTAGACTATTTTTACATGTTTTAAGTGTTGACCATAGATTCCCAATCGGATTAAGACTTTCCTGAACACAGATCCAAAATCTTAATTTGATGATTTTACAGCCACTTAGTTATCACTGTTGCCTTTCGACATGGTGCTCCATCATTATGGAAAATGTGCAGACTGTCACCAAACTGCTCCTGGATCGTTGGAAGAAGTCGGTCTTTAAGGATGTTTTTACTTTGGTCAATCCTTAAAAAGCAAAAGCCACAAACTGTGATCAGCTTGGAACTCTGATAAGGCAGGAATGGATCTCCATCAATCAGGACTGGGGCCTGAAGCTGAGATCAGCATGCCATTGTTGTAAATACTGATTCTTTGCATAAATTTGATTTATTTGCCAATAAGTCTTTGAAACTTATGAAATGCTTCTGACCTTCACTATATCACAAAAACATGTTAAAAATAAAAAAAACGATAAAAATAAAAACTGAAGCAGCAAAGTATCTGAAACACAAAATTTGTGCCACTGCCAAAACCTTTGGCCATGACTGTATGTGTGGGAAAAAATATTTTAATTACTGAAATAAAACTAAAAGCCACACTTTAGAGAAAAACTAACTGAAAATACACTTTGTACTGACAAAACTAAAACCAAAACATACAGGAAATGTCTTTAGTTTTAGTTGATTTGGTTAAATTTGTAAACCCAGCCTGTCTGATGAGGCTCTAGTGCATAAGTTTACTGAGACTGGGAGGCCAGAAAATGGGTTTCTGTTGTAATACCTACTCTGAACGTCTTTAATCTCATTCCTTACAAATAGTCCCCGTTTCATAATAAAATAAAAACTAAAACTAATGAAAGCTAAACTAAAAGTAAGCACATGCCAACTCACTCTGGAAACTAAATCAAATTGAAATAAAAAATTAAAATAAAACCAATAAAAACTACTGAAAACAAAAAAAAAACAAAAAAAAACAATAATTAATAAATTTGACAAAGCTCTGTGTTATGATGCAATGATCCCTGCAGGCTGGAAAACCTGATCCTGCTGCATGGTTGAGGTGCAGCACAGACATTTCTAAAACGTCACTGCAAACTTTTTTTGCAGGACACACATCAGCCTTTTTACAACTTTGCAAAGCAAACAAGCATAAAAATGCGTTTGCAGCTGCTGACCTGTGCGTTTCCGAAGGCCACGTTCTGACACAGCTTGTTGATGTCCTGCTTGCAGGAGTCGTACAGCTCCGGGTGCAGACGGATATCCTCCGACTGCACAGGTTCAGGGTGGATTTAGAGGATTCACAGAAAAAAACAAAACAAAAAAACAAATGAAACTTTTAAGACAAAAACAAAATTTTGTCAGAAGAGAAAAGGAAAAATTTCTGATCATATCTGTGGTTGCTGCCAGTCTTACTGCAGTTTTACAAATGTCTGAATGTGACACGAGTCAGTTTGCTGTGTCAGAAAAATCCACTAAACTTCTGCTCTGATTACAGCTGCTCCTGCTGTTCCTGTAAACCACAGATACCTGCACTGTAACCTGACTGATAAAGAAACACACACCATTCCTAAACTGATTTCATACATGAACTTTGGACAGTTTTAGGAGAATCAGGTGGGACATTTTCAAAGCTGTCATTTCTCACATGTAGCACACAGCAGGAAACAGTCAGATGTTGTGGCTGCAGTTCACTAGCAAGGACCCCGACCCCAAATGCAAATGACAAACATTTACTGACAATGAAGCAACAAGCTAGGCCAGAGGCTGTGGTTTGGGGAAGGCCCCATGGAGGATCGACGGCAGCTCCTGAGTCTCCCTCGATACCTCTGAGAGAGGTTGACAACCTGAGAAAACGGGGAGGGAGGGTGGGGCACGGAAACGAGAACGAATGGGTGTGTGGTGCAAGTAGGCATTTATAGACATATGACCAGAAGGGGACTGTTTGGGGTGTCGTCCAGCTCCTGAAAGTCAGATAAATTATCTCCAAGTGTTGACATGCAGAGTGTATTTATATTTACTTGGTGTCCTTATAGTGGGGTTGGGGACTGTTGAAGGTGTGTGTTTGCATTTATATGTAGGAGGATCATTACTGCATCCCATGAAGAGTACAACCACACGCCACGCTTAGTTTGTTCTCCTGCAGGGTGTGTGTCAGTACTTGGCTAGTAAGAATAAAGACGTCACGTTTTTTTCTAGTCTTCTGCATTTTTCTCTGGTTAGCTTTTTGCTCCCAGTCTGTGTGGTTCAGCTGAGGCAGCTGCCTGGTTAGAGCTTGAAGGATGTAACACACTTGACCCCACAAGCTAGCAGCAAATGTAGCGGACTATTAGCCAATCTGTTCCTGCATCAACCCCATCTGACATCACAGACTCTTTACTGAGGAGCCAGCATGTTAAAAACCGGATAATGTCCAGACATTTCATTGTGACATGCACCTCCGTCTGGTGACTGCTCAGAGCTGCAGTGCATGTATGGAAACATCCAGTCCTGTTCAGATTAACATCGGGTTAACTGTTGAATGTTGAGGTGTGAATGTTTGTCTGAACTGACACATGCCAACCCACTCTGGAAACTAAATCGTAATTTCTCATCACAGATGCTGAAACATAAAACAAACAACGGTGCATTAGCCGAGTTTAAATCAGGTAAGAAGATGAATGTAGCCTGTAATATGAAGTGCTTTGAGTGGTCGGTAGAAGCAGAAAAGTGATGGATGAATACCAGTTCACTGCATTACCCTGTTGGACTGTGACCGAGTGTCAGTGAACGTACCATTGCTACCTCTTCCACCCTCAGCTGTTTACGACATTTGACAGACACTTTATGTTGCATGGTGACTTGCAGCATGTCGTTCCTCACCACGGTGCTGAGGCAGCTCACGGCATCCACCCTGACAGGAAGACACGAGGTCACACTCAGATTCAGTAAATGTTATGTCACAACTTTTTGCTTTACGACCTTTTCTGAAAACAAACCTGTCAGTTTAAAACCCCTCATCACAGAATTCACATGCCTGAGCCGTTCAGAGTCGCTTTTCCTTCCTACATCACTCCAAAGATGTTCAGCAAAGCTTTACTAATAGTAGTTTTATGCCAGTTCACTTGTCATTTGACAGCTGTTTCATGACTATATGAATCTCTTGCAGGTCAGAAATATTAGTCAGATCATAGTCTGATTTCCTACCTCTTGCTGTCAAATTTAGCCAGTATAAGCTTTACTGAGCATGTCTGAATTTATTAATGCAAAAATATTTTTACAAATTTTGGATGAACAGAGTTTCATTGTGACTACAGAGAGAGTTCAAATGTTTGAGTTTTTACAGGTTTCTATTGTAGTAAAATACCTTCTGAGTATTAAGAACGTCACAGCACCACAAGCCGCTTTACGGCGTCAGCCGTTTTGATTTGGGGCGTGAAGCGAGCAGCACTTTGACCACAACAACCAGCTGCTTCTTCTACACAAATGGAAGTTTCTGTTGTCGTTCAGCTACATTTCATTTAGTTATGGTTTTGGAAACGGGCTCCATCAACAAAGTGTCCTGTCATAAATTCGACCATCAGCGTGTGCATCAGCAGATTCCAATGTTTAACCGGCAAAATCAGCTTCACTGTAAAAAAATACCAAAGGATGTCAGTGTTGCTTTATTTGACTTTGCTCACTTTATACTAAATTCATAACATTTCTGAAATACTTATATTTATGTACAGCAGCCAAAGAGTGTTTTGGAAGCAAAGTGCAATATTTTAATTCAATTTATGCACCCTGATGGACCAGCAAGAAGACTTTTCTGGTCAAAAAGAGAGGACGTGTGCTGCGTGCCATTACAACACACCCTACGTGCTGTTGTGGCATCAAGCACACGGTGTCATACCTGGAGATCAGCTCAGGTAAAACTAACCGCAAATGCAAGTAAACAGAAAAAATATCACAGTTTGTATATGCCAATCCTTTTTATGATTTCCACAATGTTTTTGTGTTTGTGCGTTTTACTTCTTCTTGATGTTGGGACACAGTTTGAGGATGTCTTCCTCGCAGGCCGTCTTGAACTTGTAGGAGAAGCGGAAATCTTTGGTCTGGATCTGTGGATGGGCAGAAAGGCAGACAGAGCAGCAGGTTATTAACGAATTCAGCACATGATGATGTTACACAGACATCCCTTCAAGAATCAAGGCAGGTTTTCTATAACAAAGCATTTGGAGCGGCTTCTTCTTTTTCTGCTCCAGCACATTTTCATCAGTCTGCTCACCAGCTGGAAGTGTGTCACCCCTGCTGCACACTTCTCATTCATCTGTTTCTGGTGTTTGTTCTGAACCAAACACTCCATCAGATCACCGGAGTCGATCTGGTTATCAGCCACCTCCTGTCAGACAGACAGAGAGAAGGAGAACGGCTGCACTGTGAATGGATTTTTCACTTTTTGACACTGTTATGCTGCAAAAAAGTGCCTTCTAATTTTTATGAAATATTTTCCTTGGCAAACCTTTTATTTATTTAATCTCCCAGCTTTCTTACATCAGAGCAACAGATCACCTAATTTGATGCAACTGAGGCAAAAGTTTCCAGTTCAAACTGGATTTAGAGACGAGTATGCAACATTTAACTCATTAGTGAGTACTTACATGGCAGTGGGCCTGAATGACAGGATGACAAGCTCTCATCAGCAGCGCATTGATCTGAATATCCTGCAGACAGAACACAATGATACAAAACACTCAATTTAAAAAATTTAAAAAAAAAAAAAAAAAATCACAAGTCACTTCAGGCCAGCCTGCTCTAATTAGAGCAGGGACCAAGATAAGTCTCAGTACTCAGATGATTAAAGAACTACAAGAAGAAACAAAATTTTATTTTTCTCTGACTTTGGACTTTTTTTCCTTAATGTGGACTTATTGTGCTTTTCCTTATTTTCAGTCATATATATCCTGTTATAAATGTGGATACTCAAATTAAACATGGAAAAAAAAAAAAAGATTCTAATAATGAGGTCCGTATATGTATACGTGTAAGCCGTGTGAGCCAAAAGCTCAGGCTGCAGACTGCTCTATACACTTTGTTTTTTCTACTCTTGGCTCTGTATGATGTCATAGAGAGAGGATATTCCTAATAGGGTCTTCTCGTGCACAGAAGCCCCACCCACCTGCTGGTCTACCTTAACAAGGTACAGCCAGTAAGTGAAAGTTGTTTTAGACAGAGGATAAACTATTAGGCTGCACAAAGGCACAGTGTAAGATTAATAAGGATTCATTTGAACTGTAAATCATGCAAAGCCCCGCTAGTAGAGTCTAAGAATAAAAATATAGAGCTGGAAATGGTGATAGTTTCACTTTGAAACCTAAATAAAACAATGAAGATGAAGAACTCATGCCTCATGCCGACTCTCATGTCACAATCTGCCACAACTAAGGGTCATAATCAAGCAAAAAGACGAGTGTTTCACACTATATCATCAGCAGTTTTATATGGCTAAAACTTTAACGTAGATACAGAAAACAGGCCAATGAGTGTTGCATTATGCAGGTGTGGCGATTACCTGTGACTGCAGCTCGGTCTGGTTTTCCACCACATCTCTACAGTCAGGAACCAGATCCTCCAGGTGATCCTGCAGGCACTCCAGTTCCTGCCCGGCCTCCAATGTCTCACTGCACCACTTCCCCGGGTCGGTCATACAGCGTCTGTGCAGCTCTGGGTCCAGCTTCACATCCAGCGCCCTATGCTGGAGAATCCTCTGCACCTCCACCTTGCAGTCCCGCGACAGCTGTAGAAGGATTTCCATGTTAGAAATAGTTGAGAGAAATAAATGAGAGAAATTATAAAGTGGCAGATCTCACAGAATACACTAATCTCAAGAATTTCAATAACTTTTCCCTTAATAATCTTCGTACTGTAGGTAGTTGTTAAAAGTTTACAGATTTTTAAGGTTATTTAGATAACTACAAAGTGCTTGATGAATAGTGTTTGTAGTAAATCCTTTGAGGCTTTTGAGTTCAGGACCCGTACTCCTATGCGACAAAGGGGTTCCTGCTGTAATAGACGCAGTATGTGGTTTAGCATTGTCTTGCTGAAATTTGCAAGACCTTCCCTGAAAAAGAGGTCATCTGGATGGGAGCAGATGTTGCTCTAAAACCTGTATATATCTTTCAGCATTGATGGTGCCTTTCCAGATGTGCAAGCTGCCAGTTCCACTAATGTACCCCCATACCATCAGAGATGCAGGCTTTCAAACTGAGCACTGATAACAAGTCAGATGGTCCCTCTCTTCTTTAATTCAGAGGATGCGGCGTCCATGTTTTCCAAAAATAAATTAAAATTTTGATTAATCTGACCACAGAACAGTTTTCCACTTTGGCTCAGTCCATTTTAAATTGTCTCAGAGAAGATGGCACTGTTTCTGGATCATGTTCACATATGGCTTCTTCTTTGCATGACAGAGCTTTAACCTGCATCTTTTGGATGGCACGGTGAGCTGTGTTCAGTGATTTCTGGAAGTGTTCCTGAGCCCATGCACTGATTTCCATGATAGAATAATGCCTGTTTTTAATCCAGTGCTGCCCAAGGGCCTGAAGATCACGGGCATCCAATACTGATTTTCAGACTTGTCCCCTGCGCACAGAGATTTCTCCACATTCTCAGAATCTTTTGATGATATTATGTACTGTAGATGATGAGATATTCAAAGTCGTTGCAATTTTATGTTGAGGAACATTATTCTGAAATTGTTCCAATATTTGTAGATGCATGTTTTTGCAGATTGGTGAAAGTCTGCCCATCTTTACTTCTGAGAAACTCTGCTTCTCTAAGATGCTCTTTTTATAACCAATCATGTTACTGACCTGTTGCCAGGTAACCGCATTAGTTTCAAAATATTCCTGCATCTGTTTCTTTTTAGTACCACTTACTTTTCCAGCCTTTTGTGACCCGTCCCAACTTTTTTGAGATGTGTTGCTGCCATCAAATTCAAAATGAGCTCATATTTTTTCTTAAAAATAGTAAATTTCAAACATTTGATGTGCCTTCTATGTTCTATTGTCAATAAAATATGGATTTGCATTCTGTTTCTATTTACATTTTCCACAGCGTCCCAACTTTTGGAATTGGGGTCGTAATTCAACACTCCTAGCGGCAACTATCACAGTTACAACAGGCAGAAATTAAGACATGCTTCTTTTACCATTAAACTCAGCTCAATTTGCAGTAACCTGTGTGCCACAAACCTTAGTAATTCATGTTTGTATGATTTATTTAGACACTCCATCCGTCCACCCATCCATTCATCGTCTTCCAGTTATCCAGATTTGGATAAGTGGAACAAAATGGATTATCTGTAGGCTGAACTTCTGGAACAAAAACTGACCGTGTAGAAAAAGTGTGTGTGTGAATGGATCCTTTAAAGGTCACATCAGATGGTTAACTGGGGAGGACGGCAGAGACTCACCCTCCGTCCCTGCTCCACAGAGCGGTAGGCGTGGCGATACAAGCAGGAGAAAATGGCGCCAGGCGGTATCAACTCGCTGGTCTCGTTCCAGCCATGAGTGTGGCAGAGTCGGGACGCATCGGACTGACATTTCTTATACAGGATCGGATCCAACCTGAGCAACAACACGGGGAGCGATATTAGGATTAATGTCACTTCAGGGCACAACCACAGACAGTATAAAAGATGGATGAAGCTTCCAAGTCTGAAAAGTGGAGCCAACAATGCCAACTGCCTTAAACCAGCATTGTTTTTAATTGCCACTAGGGGGCGACACCAGTGGTTGTAAAAAGACTTGCAGTCCTACAGACGTCTGGGGGAAAACAGCCCTTTGTAAACACTTTCCTGCTGAGTTGATGGGCTCAGTCACTGATTTCTGGTCATACTGAATAACACATTAAGTTGTCAGCCATTAAGTGTGCAAAACAGGACTTCACAAACCAGTGGGTGATGTTACTGTGGCTACGCCCATCTTTTGTACTGTCTATAGTTGCAACAAGTAGGGATATTTTTAAGTTTTTCTATATTTATTTTAAAAAAAAAAAAAAATCTGACAGTAGCCTAATTTTAAAATGCAATAAAAGCAAAATCATCATCAGTAAAGTGATGTATTAAACTAAAGATTGCCATCTAAACCTCATTAGTGTTAAACTGCACTTTTTTTTCAGGTCTTTATTTATGCTGTCTCGACTATAAGTCAGCGTGGGAGTAAATGAAATGTTAGCAGGACTTACTTCCAGTCTCTGGCGATGAAGTACTGCAGCTCCAGCAGTCTGTGCTCACAGTCCTCCACCATCTTCTCAGTGTACAGATGTTCCATCAGACACGACAGGATCCTGCAGGATCAGAACACGAACACATTCACATCTAATCCACCTTCAAAGGTCCGTTCTTCTTTTTCACATGTTCACTACACACAGCAGGTGGGGTCGTTTTACACAAAGTTACATTTCAGTTTCTTTCAAATCGACTGCATCAAATTTTATGATTTATATTTGTTGGATCCCTCTCCCTCCGTGAAGAGGACTCACATGGGGTCCCCGCTGCGGATGTGCTTGCAGGCGGTCTGGATGACGGACTCGCAGGCCTCGTTAAGCGCCCGGTCGATGCGATAGTCGGCTCCGGGGTCAGCTTCCTGGATTAGGGTCTGGAGCTGTGGGCAGAAAACGTATCATCACTGACAAAAGAATCCAACTGTGCAAGCAAGAAGCTACCCTACAGAGGTGTAAGGAATTCTGGGACATGTAGGAATACGGCTGAGGGTAGGTCGTGGTATTCAGAACATGTACCAACTTTCTGAAAACTGGGAATATTTGACTAGAGCTGTCTCCATCCAGGTAAATCTGAGGTGGTGATCTCTCTCTTTACGTGTGTTGTGCCAAGTGAACTGAACTTAAATTTTTCTTACAGCCATCTTAAAACCATACAGGGATTATTATATTTCCCATCTCACCGCCTTCTGACAGTTGGGATCGATGGCGCCCGCGTCTCCTCGGCCGACCCTCATTAGACAATGCAGCGTTCGTCCTTTGCGGTGCAGACCGGAGCAGTGACCCTCGATCTCACTGCGACAGTGCAGCACGATCTCAGGACTCAGAGAGAAATCCTCCATCAGCATCCGCCTGTAATCCATCATCTCACCCTGACACTCGCCGCTGACCACACGACCTGACACACACACACAGACCTATGAGGACTATCAGGAATCAGTCCATATAAATCAAAAACCTGAGAATGTATAACAACAATTAGGACATTGCAGAATTTCTGCACTCTTGAAAACATACAAACTACTTCACAGTTTGCATAAAAACATACATTAAAGAAGGGTACATATCCCAACATAGGGTACTACAAACACACAGTCAAGCACCTTCTTACATACATAATTACATAAGCAATGGTGTGAATGACAGACGAAAGTAAAGGGTGGATGTTTAAGGAAAAGCCAAAATATAAAAAAATGTTTTCAGCAGTCATAAAACAAACCACTGATTCAGCTGAGCTGATGGGCTGCGAAAGGCTGTTCCAAAGTGTAGAAGTTACAACCTCAAAGCGTGGTCACTTCTGGATTTAAAATGAGAGCATGGAACAGTTCAAAGGTCATGATCAGATGACTGGAAAGAGGTCTCAGCAGGTCTATGTGTAAACCTGGCCATGTGGGGCTTTATATGTAATTAATAACATTTTTAAATGAATTCTGAATTTCACTGGAAGCCAATGAGAAGGAGGCAAAAACAGAGGTGATGTGTGAGTGCTGACTGCTTTTGGTTAGCAGCTTAGTTGCTGTGTTCTGAATCAAATGAAGATGGGCTAAGGAAGACTGAGAGGTGCACATGAAAAGTGAGTTAGAATAATCAAGATGGGAGAAAAATGTTTTGTACAGAATGACACAAAAACACTGGTTGCCTCTGAGTAACCAGTAGAACCAAAGCAAAATGTTTCAAAATTTGTTTTGTTAAAGTAGCCTCTTTTGGGGATTTGTGCTTTCCTGTTGTTAAAGAGCCAAGAAGCCTGCTGGAGAACCAGTAGTCCAGTTACCTTCTATCTAAACCCTTAGGATTACTGAATGACTGAAAATATACACATATTGATTGATGATTGGAGAGTAAATGACAGACAGGAGGTTCTCTCACCTTGATGGATGGCAGACCTCATACACAGCAGCAGGTGGGACAGGCGGACTTCCCTTGCTCTGGGCATGCTGGTGTCCACATCGCAGTGGTTCTTCCTCACGTCCGCCATGCAGGCTTTGGTCAGCGAGTAGCTCACCTTGTAGTTCTGAACGATCAGCTTCTGCCTGGTGGTCAGTGCCTCACGGCACTGAGGACACACAGCCAGAGTGAAAATCAGAAAATGTGCAGCGATCTGAATTTAAGGCTTGTGCTTAAAGTGGACAGGTTTAGGTTTCAGTACATTTGGCACACTGGCAAAATACAGCCAGCATGTTTTAACTCAGTTATCCAATGTGAGCCCCTTTGCTTAACGTATCTAAGTCACTGTGGTCCTCTGGGAAAAATGCTACCCAACCCTTCTCTAAACACTTTGAAACAGCTTTTTCTACTCTGAGGATCTGTATGAGATCTGTGAGAACAGACATCCATGATATGGTCAAGCACACAAACCTATTCAAACCTTCTGTTTACAAGGAGCAGCCAATCAGAAGGAAGTTGGGTTAAAAGGGGAGGGGCTAAAATGGCTTGTTTGGGGATGAACTGAGGAGCTGCACAAGGACCAGTATAAGATAAATAAGGATTATTTTGGCTATGAATCATGGAAAGCTACCCTAGAAGAGTCCACAAACAAACGTATGGAGCTGGAGCTCTTTATCTATAACTCTGCATTTTCAAACTTCTCTTATGGAGATCCATCCATCCATCTATTTTCTTCCACTTATTCAGGGTCGTGTGGGGAGGTCTGGAGCCTACCCCAGTTGTCATAGGGCGAGAGGCGGGGTACACTCTGGACAGGTCCCTAGTCTGTCACACTTGCAGAGATCCAAAAACTAAAAACCTTTCCAGAATTCTTCACTTTCAGTTCTTTTATGCGAAAGTTTCCCTTCGCAGAAGATGAAAAATAGTGAACAGCGCTCACCTTCTCAGATATGCCCTCCTCAAACTTGTGATTGAAGAGACATTTGTAAACT
>VUQI01061840.1:24198-35559 GCA_015106735.1 Paratilapia polleni
TCTATCTATCTCTGTGTATATATATATATATATATATATATATATATATATATATATATATATATATATACATTTTTCTTTTAAATTTATTTATTTATTTTTTAAATATCAGGGATTTTTAAATGACCAAATGTCCGTATCGGTCTTAAAAATCCTATATCAGTCAGGCTCTAATATCATCATTTAAATGTAGATGTATAAAAATGGCATAAACACATATTTTACATTTAACCTCTAAACATCCATCAGGTCACCAGCAACTTGCATAGAGTTAGGGTTAAAGTTGGGTTTTATTTTAGTCACATGCTTAATAACATTTTCAGAAACTACAAGGTGTTACCTTTCAAATGAAGTGTTACACGTTTATTTTGGCATTTCACTTTTTCTTTTAAAGGCTTTCCCATTTTGGTGTTTCAAATAGGCCGACATTCTGCAGAAGTGGGCAGACGTTAATCTAACCCAAAGCCTACCCCTAACCTTAGATGGTAATTCGCCGATAATTTGATGGATGTTAAGATTAAAAAGAATTACTGTTCATTAATAGTAATCTGTTTATCTGGAGTAGAAATTGTATGGTCGATCACAGCCATTTCAAACTAAATGTTATTCAAATGTTGCATTAAAAAAACAAAGACACATGGGTTTGTATTATCAGGCGAAGTATGATGGCCTTCTGATGTAGAAAGTGGCATGTGCTGCGCTGACCACTAAGTTGAGCGAATTGACCAAAATTTGTGTTGTGTTGCCACTGTTCTCTGCCTGTACTGTCATTTTTTGCTGCTTCTTATGGTCTTTATATGTATTATAATATATATGTATATGGTCGCGCGAATGTATGTCACACCGCGGCATGCGTCAATGCTCCCCGGCCAGCGTGCTTGTGCTACGTTTGCTTGATGCAGCAGGAAACCATTATTGCGTGGCACAAGCCATAGAAAAGAATGGGTTTCAGAGCACAGCAGGGCTGTTGTCGTATTGTATGTGAAGGGCCCTTGATCTAGACATTTACTAAACATTCACTTATAAAACAAATTTATTCTTTTTTTCAGATATATTAAACAACCTGAAAAGACAATTTTTCATCTTTCACTTTTCAGCCCAATTTAGACATTAAGGGGAATTTTTTTTTAATGGCCAAGAACTGACACGCCAGAATTAGAAAACAACGTACATGGACATCAGATGTCCAGGGATGTTTAAGTCAATATAAAATAAAATTGAAAATAAAAATGCACAATGCATTGCTTTACTAATGCATGCTTGTTCAGTGGTCATTCATTAAAGTTAATTCAAGTTAATTCTTCATGAAGTGCCTCTGTGAGGATTTTAACTGATGATCAAACTAGGAAAACTTTGAGGAAGCACACTGCCTGACAGTAGGAACTGTGCTTCAGTTCCAGTGACTAAATCCATGTCACAGATTATACTCTCCTCACATTATTTTATCTGCTCTGTCTGGGACCATGAATGTGTTCCATATTTAACTGCATACTATCCATTAAACATCAAGATATTTCAATAAAAAAATGGAAGTTGGTCTAAGTGCAATAAATTTTCATATATCTGTAAAATGCAGACATGATGGTGGCACTAAAAGAAACAGTCAGAGGATCCTTACAGAATGTGTCCTCTAGGGAAACCACAAATGTCTGTCTACTGTAAGTAAATCACTGTAAGACAACCACCCACTTTAGAAGAATCACCAGTTAACCTAACCACACAGGTAAACTCCACGTAGACAGACCCCAGCCAAGCAGGGGCCTTTTTGCTGTGAGGCAACAGTGCTAACCACTGTACCACCGTGCAGGCCCACCAGTGTTGCTGTCCATGAAGCCATGCTGTTAGCAACAAGGTCAATTTAAGTATCAAATGCAATACTACAAGGACAAGAGTTCACTTATTATATCATTTTAAGAATAGACTACTACTATACATGGAACTGAGGCGCTTCTTCGTTAGGTTTTAGTCTGGACTGTAAAGCCTGTTTTCTTCACAGCTGTGTCTGAAATTAAAGGCAGCCAATTATGTGCTACTGGCAGTTTTCTTTTTAATAGGTTAATGCGCTGCAGCAGTTGAACCACGCTCTGCATTCTGCTGTTTTGTTTTGAAGAGCTTTAGGAAAACTTTCTTTCATTCTCTCTTCAAGCCCTCTGTGGTCTTTCTGAGTAAACACACTGTAATCCCCCCACAAAACCCTACATGGGCCTGCTGTTTTGATGTAAACAAAATGATTCATGAGTTATTGCCTGCCTGAGTGTGGACTGCAGTGTTTTTCCAAGCAGTGGGAGGTTTTTGTACTAGACTGGAGTGGTATAACAACAGCCAGAAACCCTCTTCCTAAATTGTCTTGGGATGGCTAAGGAAGACAGCTCAGTTTTGGTCCTGAGTGTCTTGAAGCTTACCTGACCTCTGTCACAACTGCTTTTGTCTGACTTTCTATAATTAGAGGGCTCGGTGAGGCAGCCAGCACACAGCCACTGGACTAGTGCAAGTCACGAAACACTCAAGGCTGCATTTGGTTAAAAGCTTCCAAACACGACTTGAGAGGTAACGAGGGGTACCCAAGTTATTTAACAGGTGTCGACAGGAGGCAGTGAGTGCTGTGATGACGCTGTAATAATGGTACCAGCCGGTGCTTTTAGGCAAGGAACAGGCGAGGCTTTGAAGGTGGAATAGAAATATTCTACTTTGCAGTTATCAGTTCTTTAAGTTATAAAAGCTTTTCTTATTTTAGAACAAAATGACAAAAAGGGAACAATAATGTGCAAAAATCTTAGACACTTCAGCTGTTAAGATTTTTATTCATTACATAGTAGCATCAGGGAGATGCTTCATTCGTCCCAAATTGGTTTTACAGCAAGAAAACGAGCCGAAACACACAGCCAGAGTCATAAAAACTATTTTCAGCCACAAGAAAAACAAGGAGCCCTGCAACAGATGGCACAGTCCCCATAGAGTCCCCATCTCAGCATCATACAGTCAGTCTGGGATTACATAAAGACACAGCAGACAGTGAGATACCCTAAATCCACAGATGAGCTGTGGCAAGTTCTCCAATCTCTCTTGAAAACTGCTCTGAGGAGAACCAATGGTGTTTTAAAGGAAATAGGTTTCATGTATTTTTCTCTGCGCTTTATAGGAACTGAAGTGATAAATCAAACTGGCCAAGCATCCTCACATTACTTTCAGAGCATAAAGGTTTTTGTGGAACTGTTTCTTATACAGGGATTTCTAACAGATTTCAAATGCCACTTTCATGTGTAATCTGCTCACTGAATGGTCGTTATCAATTATCAGTCCTGTAAATATCAGCAGTAGGTGGCTTCCTTTGCACACAAAGTTGTTATTAAGTGGAAGTAATTTTTCCTTGCTTAATGGTAGTGATGGTTAACCCAGTTAGGTTTATGCACCAAAAGTAGTTGGTTAGCGTTAGCTGAATAATATGGAAAATAGTTAAAATACACCCTGTTACAGCATAAAGCACATGCTAAAAAGCTACAGTTGTGAGCGTACTATGACATTTACCACTAAAAGCTGCAGATACTGCTGAAACATATAGCAGGGTGCCTACTGGTGATACGTTTGGGACTGATTACAAGTCGTAGCATCTAAATCGGGTGGTCCAAGCCAACCATGTCAAATAGTTGCCATGATTATATTCAAAGGAATTGTTGCTACAAATGAATAAAAGATAATATTGACTACTCCAAGATATTTGAACATGAAAAAATACATTCAGTATCAAAGTATAATGTTTCCTTGTTATGTTCATAGAAGATGTAGCAGATACAATTTCTTCAAGTCATATTTATTGTATAAAATGGTCACTCCTTGGTAATTTAGCACATCTTTCTGGATGACATTTTCAAGAAATAATGGATTGGATCTGTAATGGATTTGGATATCCTGAAACGCAAAGCCAGAAAAGAATCAGAGCTAACACTACAACAGACTCTCAGATGAACTTTAATGATGTCTTGCTTTCGTGATGGCTTTTTTTTTTTTTTTTTCCATGGTCGTAGTGTTAGCTCTTCTCAAATAGGCCATGGTGTTAACTATAATTTAGGGTTGTCACAATACTAGAATTTCAAACTCAACACAGATACCCTGGAAAATACTCAATTTTTTAAATAAAGATTGGAACAATACAAATAATAACATAAACGACAGCACTATTTTTAAGTTGTCTGACGTAGTGCAAAAAAACTAGAGTAAGATAACTGTAAGGTGTTTATGACAAATATTTTAAGATTCTCTTAGGCAGTGCAAAAAAACCCCCAGAAAAGACCACAATGTTTTAGGTTGTCTGAGGCAGTGCTGTGCCTTTGGTGACTTGGGTCCATATTTTCATTGCTTATCAAATTGTTTTTTAATTTTTTTATTAGCCATAGTCACTAGCTGCTACCTTAATGATAACAGATGGCTAATGTGGCTATCAGGTAATTGCTAATAGTTAAATAGCTAACGTTAATAGTTAACATTTATGATAACTGTTTAATACTTAAAACGGGAGCTTTACTGACCTCTCAAAATTCCTCCTAAAGTGTTGTTTAGGAGGACGTTGTAGTGTTGTATTGAGGGAGCAGCTATCGATACTGTTGCAAATCAGTATCTATCAAATGGTAATTTTCAGTATTGATTTTTAATTTTGTTTTGACAACTTTAGTATAGACTATATATAAAATATTGACATACCCACATTGACTTCACCTCTTGGTTTCTGGACAGCCGTCATCAAGCTTCAAGTTTGACATTCACGCACTCACTAATCTGATTTTATGCACACGACAATATTTAGAGGGTGGAGAGCAGGGGAGTTGTTAGCTAAAAAATAGTTCTGACTATCTACCTTGGTTAGAAAGGTGCTTCAGTAATTGTCGGGGATCTTATATTAAATGCTAATTTTGTCCAACAAATAACATGCTTAAAAGACAATGTACCTTTAGGAAAAACTAAACACCACTTTCCATATTCTGTTTTCCAGTACAACTGAATTATAAAAAAGACAAATGGCATGTAGGCCTTAAAACACTTTAAATGACTGAGTTAAAATAAAAATTCACCCCACTGATACAGTAATTAACATTAATTGTTTTACCAGATTGTAAGCATGCTTTCTTTCTGGTGCAAAGTTGGGCATTTTATTATAGGAGTCTGTGGGGATGGATTCACTTTTGAGACCAGCCTCTGGATTAGCATAAATCAGTCCTACTCATAGGACTGATTTATGGTTCCCCACATCTCAGGCAGAATTACTGTTAGTTTTTTTTCTATAAATATTCTGTTTATTGGTATTCACTTAAAGGTTTATGGGAAGAGTGTTAAAATAAGCATAATTAAAACCTGCTTCTGACTTTTGCCTCTGTCTCCTGTCTAAAGCAACATTAGCGGTCCAGGGAAGTGTTATGCAGCTGTTTGGTCCTGAAGCAGTGAGTTAATCGATATTTTCAAAAAGATTCTCTCCCTTCAACCACATGTTCTTCGTAGCGGTGTGTTATCTAGAAGGAGTTACTGCAGACATGTCATGGGCAACTAAGACGTCTTTTTCTTCACTCTTAAAAAATGGCACAATTAGCAGCCACAAACCACATTGTACAATTCATTTAAATTAGCTCTCTTTTGTCTGTCCTACAAATGCATACCCAGTAAGGCCAGCTGCCTTTCCATTGTCAACTTTTCACTCTGCCTCTTTTGTAAATTGCAACACTAATTTTAAAGCTAGAATGTTTGTGCCTTAACATCATGTTGCAAAAAGAATCTGTGCGATTGTGTTCAGTGCAGTTCATGTTTAATCCCAAATGACAGCCATGGCCTTTCATGAACTAACTAATGACCCGATAATCCATATTTGAATTTCTTTTTTAGAGAATGTCATTATTTTCATTACATTACATACAGAGTAATCCATATTCCCAACAGGGAGCTGCCCAGCACAACTACAGCCTTCTAAACAAGTAGTAAGGAGCAATTTGGGGTTCAGCTGCTAAGCTGGAACACACACTGTAGATAAAAGAAGAATGTAGCCACTGTGACCTCACCCATTGGCTAATAAGGTACTATTACGAAGCCTTGAGCTAAGCGGATGGATCTGAATGTGAAACCAAGGAACACAGTATGCTAATAGGGTAGCAACTTGTCAATCATAAGGTAAGCCCGTCCAAAAATATACAGTGCAAATTTATTAGACCACCACCAAATGTGAGGTTTGTGCCACAGCAGCCACAAATGAACAATATTGGTAATTACCAAAATCTTTTTCTATGATTCTGTAATGGTTAATCCAGCAGTATGCACAAACTCCTTAATCCAAGTGGTATTTTTAATGCTAAAATATAATTATTGTTATTATCCATGAATTTTCAAATTTACTGTTTTGCAAAAAAGCAGAAAAAAATAGTAAAGCACATTATTATTTTTAATTACAGTTATTTACTTGCATTCCTGAACAGAAAAATTAGTTTTAATTCAATTCAATTCAATTCTATTTATATAGCGCCAATTCACAACAATAGTCGCCTCAAGGCGCTTTGTATTTTAGTGGTTCAATGTTATGTTTGATTAACTTCTGACGTCTCACAGAAGTCCAGTGTGCCGGCTCACTGAACCCTGGTTTGTGTGTCCTTTCTGACTCTGAGACCATAATTTACAAAATGAATATCAATAGCAACTAGTGGCTAATACCATAAATTCATTAGCGAAGTGTTTACTGAGATCACAGATCAAGGGGACCAAGGGCCATAGTCTTTGTGCGGCTACAAGTCACCCCCTGCTGGCCATTTGCAGATTGTAAAAACATCAGTTTTCTTCTATATTACTGCCTCACCCATTCATCGGAAATACTGAAAGAGTTGCAAGGATCTGTTTTTAAATATGACAAAATGTCCAAGTTGAAACACAACTCTACATTGCCCAGGGGAGGGGGATGACTGAGCCCACACTGGCTCTGATCAGCTCACTGATGTGGTGGTAATGCAGTATGGATTTTTCTTCAGCTCTGGTTATGTCAAATGTGCACCCAGCCACCCTTTCATACAAGCATGTCGCACAGAGGCGTAGCTATTTTTCTAATCTGAGTTTAAATCTGCAGGGTGCAAGAAAATATATGAAATTTTATCAAATATCCCACTTGAGTCCAGTTCAAGAACTATTCCAAGTAAAGTAACCTTTTGGGCAGACCTTTACTCATATCTAAGTATGTAATGACCCAATAAAATTAAATTAACTAATCACAGAAAGCCTTGAGTTGAGCTTTTTTGCCATGGCTATCTTGGGGTTTTGAAACTGGATGTGACGACTGATGGGTGGATGCGATAGGTGAAACCACACACCCGTTGGCTAACAACTTGTGATTGACAAGTCATTAGCCAATGAGCATCTCTTGGACAATCCTCCTTTCCTTTAAAATGACCATAAATTATAAAGTGGATTTAATGTTTTATTTGGTATGACCTGAAGCAAGTGACTGAGCCCATAAACTCTTCAGGACAGTGTTTACTGAGGTCGAGGGCAGTTTTCCCATAGGCTTCTATAGAACCACAGAGGTCGCCCTCTGGTGGCAAATAAAAATAATGCAGGTTAAAGGCACTTTGATGCTGACTTCACTTTTCAGACCCAGTAGCTACATCCATGTAGCTACTGTCTATGTAGCGAACTAAACAAAAAATTACACCAATAAATAAAAAATAAAAAAAGCTGGTTGGAATCTGGAATGTTTAGCTTGACTTACTCTTTTTTTTTTTTTTACAATCTTTGGACAGTAAAAGGAAAGATGGATCAGAGTTAGCATCTACATTCATGCTGGCATTTTGTGAGGTTTTTCTTTAGCACAGTAGCAGTTTAAGCTAAACCACAATTCAACGTCAGTGCTAACCTGTAATGTAACATGTATATAAATTTAGTTACGTTACATAGAGTTAGGTATAGTTTTTTTGTTTGTTTGTTGTTGTTTTGTGGTGACTGACTAATCTTTCTAGTCAGTCAATCTTTATTAGATTTCTTGGCAGTCTATTCAATAGCTACTCAGAATATCAAACAAAAATAATGGGATTGGTCCTCTGAACAGGATGACATCTGTACCAAAGATAACAACAGCCCATCCACCAGATCTTGGGACATTTCTCTTAAAACCACAAATGTCAACCTCATATTGGCGCTAAAGAAAAAAGTCACCACCACCAAAATCATTAAGCCTCGTCTTCCGGGGATCAGGAATATCTCATTAAAATTACATGGCACTCTGTGCAAGACTGAGTGAGATATTTCAGCATGGACCAAAGTGGCGAACCACCTAACAATGTCCTCCCTAAAGCTACACTGCTAGCGTAGATTAAAGTGCTTCACTGTGGTGTGCTCCAATGCTGGTGTCAACCTACTGAGATTCTTTTATTTTTTTAATGATGTTCATGTCTGCTGTGTGTGTAGGCCTTATTTATCATAACTGACAGGGCCCCAGACTTCCCTACACTGTAACACATTTACAGTTGCCTGCAGTAGATGGCCCACATTACCTACAATACACAGAAAGCATAGTCTTCCCAAAGGCACTGCGTAAGCCACTGTGGCTGAAAGTAGTACTTTTTCTTTTTCACTGGGTCAGTAAACATCTCCCCACCTGCCCTTCTGATCATTAGTTGGGTCTAAGTCAGGACTTTTTGTCAGCTGGTCCTCTCCTCATTTTTTGCTTTAAAATAATCAGCTATAGCCTGCTTCATCTTTAGAACACTCATATCAGCTGAATAGATTGCTTTGCGCATCAGCAGGCACACTGAAGATGAAAGTGCAGGTAGGGAGAGCCCATCTGAAACAGTAAAACATACTACTTTCAATTGCAATGGCTAATGCCGTAGCTGCTAGTACCAAAGGAGCATCAAAACAGCACAATGATCATGCAGACAAATGCAACCACATACAGTTTCAACTCTCATTTGGGGTTTCTCGTCTTCTAACTCAGGCTGACAAACCCAATCTAATTTTACCATGTACACTGAGATGAAATCTTTAGTATCTCTGCTTCTTCTCCACTTGTTTTGTAGTTTTGAAAGATGCATGCAACAGTACTGTGCAGGTTTAGCATTTGGTAAAGTACAGTGGGAGGAGGCAACATGGGTCCTCCTGGCACAAACAAGAGCCAAGATAAAAACTCCCACATGAATGACATCAGCTTTCCAAATGCACACTTTCATTAAATTTTCAAGAGAGTGGAAAATTGCTCATAAGACACTGTCAACAAATTATTTCAGCACAAGCATTAGAAATCTATTTTCAAATAATTTGACAGAAAGTAAAATGAACAGTTTGTTAATTTTGCTTTCTAGATCATTCCTAAATCAAACACTGGGACATCTGTTTCTTGGATTCTTGGAGCAGTTGTGCTTTCTCTTACCGGGTTTTCTGATAGTGGCTATTGGTGAATGGCAGTTTCTGTAATTAACTGATTTTCCTGAATCAAAATGCCGACAGTGTGAATGAGCAACAGAAGCCAAAGATACAAATGCCTAATCAAGGAACTATTGTTTTTTTTGTTAATGAGAAGTAATTTCCTTTCAAACATTTGAAGAATGATGGGGTTTCACAGCTGTTCTATGAGAAGTCTCATTGATTCATGCTCATCAGACAAACATAGGAATACTGGAATACCACCAATAATGGCCCATCCTGTCCAGATTCAGACCACAGAAGGAGTGAGAAAAAAAATTAGACTAAAAAATTGGCATGTAGAAGAATTAACTTTCTTACACTTCAGCTTCCTTTTCTTCTGAAGAAGATGTAGATGTAAAGTATATCACATAATTAAAAGCAGGTACAGTAGCTCTTTAAAGACGTGGGACTATCTTTCTGTCCAACTTTGAGGTGAAGTGCTGTTGCTGTAGAAACCCAAGAATCAATATCTATCAATATATTTAGTGTTGATTTTTATCCCCTTCGAGGGAAGGGTCACTGGATATCAATACAAAGTTTTCCTGAGTGATTGCATTTATCAATATGATGAGTGGACTCTTCTAGGATGACAATGCCCCCAGGGGACAAGGGGTCACTGAATTGTTTGATGAGTGTGAAATGATGTGGATCATATGTTATGGCCTTCACAGTCACCACAGACCTCAACCCAACTGAACACCTGTGGGAGATTTTGGACTGACATGTGTTTTGGTAGAGTAATCCTCCATCCCTCCAATTTAAATTTGTTTTTGTGGTGCATATAAATGCACTGATATGGTAGCTACTGGTACTGACCTCATGGGAAACTGAAGTTAAACTCTTGTTGATTGCCTTGCTCCTGTGCCCTCATTGTGGAATAAGATTTCTTCTTCTTCCGTAATCAGCATTGATTATTATATGGCCTGCCCAGTCCCGTAGCAAAATGTGAAACAGCTACATGAGGCCAAAATGCAGCTTTTAAAAAAACAAAACCAAAAAAAACAAAGGCTGTACAGAATTTTTAGTGCATACTCTTGGGGCAGGATGCCTTACCTTAGCAGCCCAGCAAAATGGAAGATGTGGATGATGTTGTGAAAGGGCCTGTTTTAACCCAAACCACCATACATCTTTTCATAGATGTTACCAAGTAGTTTTGGTGCCCAACCAAAGAGCAAGTGAACACACTAGCAAGTGAAAAATAATTGGAAACAAATGACAGAACACAAACCCCATCTCCTGGGTGAAAGACCTCTGTTTGACTAATGCCACTACTGCCTGCATTAAGCTACCTCCTGGTGGGGATTCTGTGGCATTTTATACATTAATGAAAAAAAGAAGAAAAAAAAACAAAAGAAAAAAAAACTTGACAGTCACATCAGTGCACTCTAATAGAAAAATACAGACAAAAATTGGTATGTCTGTCACAGTTTTAGAGCTTTTCTCATCAAAGTAATGCATTTTTGCTTTTACACATTTTGATGTGAGTCTGGATAGGCAGGGCATGAAGATCAGAAAATATTTTTAGAACTAAAATGCAATAAAACAATTAGCATTACAATGGTGGTTCTGCCATTATGTCAACAAAAAGTCATGTTATCTATTTAAGTCTAGTCTATTTATTTAAGATGGCACTCTCAACCACCACCTCAAAACACAAACTGAGGAAATGTGTTTTTATTTGGCCAAAATGCATTTTTTCTACAATCTGCAACAAGAAAGAAGCTTGAGAGGCACGTCGATGGACAAAAAAATCTAGGCTTCTCAAAATTTTAGAGCCTTTATTGTGCGTGGTGTACCAACATATATGCAATTTGATGTGATATATATATATATATATACATATATACAGTATATATAAATATATGTGTGTGTGTGTGTGTGTGTGTGTCTTTGTGTGTATACTTTTTTTTTTTTTTTTTTTTTTTTTTTACAGGTATATATTTT
>VUQI01061840.1:35579-56474 GCA_015106735.1 Paratilapia polleni
AAGAAAACACTGTCTGGTTCTGCCATTATGTAAAGAATAAATCCTGTTATTCTAGTCTGACTGTTTATTGGTAAGTTGGGGAGAAAATTAGAATTTCAAATGCTCAAATTTCCATTTTTCTTTCTTCAGTTTGAAACATTCCCTGCTGCTCTACTGAGTATGTTATTTTCAAAGAGTAAAACAGAATGGATAGATCCACTTCACATTATAAAGTAACAAGACTGGGGTTTTATATAAAGCTAGAATGCTTTGTACTCATTTGAGCTAAAAGTTGAAAGGGTTTTTTCTTTCATGCAGATACGGTATAAAACATAGGTGATCAAACCAGCTCAGATTTTAATGATAAGTGCAGAGTGAATATTCATGCACCCTTCTTGCTTTTCAGGTTCTGTTTGTTTTCTTTTTAAAGAAGCAGCAGAGCTCAGGTTGCTGTATCTTTGCCAGGAGACCAGGCAGCAAAGACAAATACATTCACAGAGCCTTGCCCTCACCACCCTGGCCAGGCAGGATGAGATTGCCCTTGTAAAGAAATGCATACACATGGACATGTTGGAGTAAGGCACCAGGCCCTATCAATGCTGCTTCTATAGATGCCATTCGATTTATTTTGCAGCTATTACTCTTCTGTGGCATCCTTTAAAAATAAAAATGACAATATCACAGGAGGTTTTCCCTCATCTGCTTCCTCCTCCGACCTTTGTGTCGTTCCCCTTGACTTCCAAAGCGTCACATCCATAAGCAGAATCATTTTCAGATTAACTAATCTGTCCTCCCAAATCCTGTCTTTCTCCTGCCATGGCTGTGCTATCAGATCCTGGGGGATCAATGGGCTACTGGTAAGAAGACTCCTGCTTCACCCTCAGTAAACCGAGCACTAATTATCAATTCAGTCCAGTATCAGGGATCGGCAGAGTGCACCTCATTTGACGGCCTTCACCTATTTTTAATGGGGTAC
This sequence comes from Paratilapia polleni, assembly GCA_015106735.1. NCBI lineage: Eukaryota > Metazoa > Chordata > Actinopteri > Cichliformes > Cichlidae > Paratilapia > Paratilapia polleni. The sequence continues at coordinate 36,535 of VUQI01061840.1, forward strand.
TCTAACCTAAGCCAGTGCTTTGAAACAAGAGTGAGCACTGTAGAGTAAGAGAGTTAAAGTGCCATGATATAATAATGAATAATTTGAATAATTTGAATAAATTGAATAATTGATTTTTTTCAAATATTTTTTATTTTTCAAATAAGATCCAGCAATATTGATGTATCATGGCCCATTTATTCATCTTAGTGCAGTCTTTCCCTGTAAAAGCATATTTTTAAAGGAAATTGCCTCATTAGGAAACTGAGGCACTTATCATTGCAGTTTTTCAACACAATGTCATAAGTACATGACGGTGATTACCACGATATTTATAATCTGTAGCAATGGGATCCTGACTCTACCAGTATAACAAAAATAGCACGAGTTTTGTAACTCGCAGATTAAAAATATACGAGGAAAGTTTTTATTACAGTTTTTGCTTTTAAATAGGTTAGGTCATTTTTGAATGGTGAGGTAACAGTGGTTCAGGCATGAATAGGATGTCTCCTAGATACCGTAGCAGTGATAATATACTGCGGGGGCTTCCGATCTTCCAAATATAGCTCCTGTTCATGGGACTCTATATCCTAATGGGCCTTACAGCAACTTAGGATCTCTGATAAGAGTTTGAGAATATATACTGAAATGCAAAAAGATTCTGACCACTCACAGATGAAGCTTATAAATTTGTGTTAGATGTCAAGGTCTTGGATGTACAGTATTAGACGGTAAGTGTCTGTTCTCATAGTGAACTTGTTGGATTTGGGAGAAAATGCCAGAAAGAAAGACCAGAGGAACTTGGATAAGGTTTTCAATGGTTATTGTCAGATGACTTGGTTGAAGCTGAGGATTCTCTGTGGGGTAATCCTTATCCCTTCCCCATTGCCATTCTTGTTTCTGCATTTTAAGAATTTAAACTACTACCAACTTCCAAAAAGTGTGTGATATAAACAATTTTAGAATAAACATTACTTATGGATAATCTTATCTGATCCCATAGTGTGATCATAGATTAAAACCACTGACATGAATTGGTACATGTACAGAGATTTGTGATTTTTGCTGAAGTATCACAGTTAATTACTGTATTATTACAAATTCTATGCAATTGCCAGCTTGACAGCAGACTAACTCTGTCTTATTGCTGTTTTATCGCTGTCTTGACCCACCTAAGTTGCTTTGGGGATGTCAACTGACTGCGGGTGGTCACAGACCTGTTCCCCGTCTTTGAAGCAACCACTTCAAAGGCAAAGAGATCGCAAGTCCATTGCACAAGGTTGCAATAATTTTGGTCACGCCACGGTCTCCAGCCACTATTTTCCCTAGTGTGACTGCATTATGCACTCCAGTCCAGGATGGCAGTTGCTGTAATGGAATGGGAATGAATATTAAATTATTGAATGGAAACAATCATTTTGACAAGTTTGCCAATGGTGAGTCCGTATAGTACTATAGTAATTAAATTATGTATAGTATTCAGGGTGGCGACAGGTCCTTAAAAAGTCTTAAAATGTCTTACCACATTTAATTTAGGATTAAGATGTTCCCTTTCAAAGTCCCATACATTTCTTTTGGCATTGCAGTTTCTATCTGGGCATTCTGTATTCTATAAAACCCTAACCCTAGATGGGTCGCCAATGACTTGGTGATTGTGAAGAAGTCAAAAATATTAAATTGTCTTAAATTTCATTTGGATGGATCTTAAATTATTTTTAGTCAAGTCCCTTTGAGAAATAATTGTTTTTAGTGTTCATTACACTGTTGGAAACCCTCAAGATGATGATGAAGAAGGCCTTGTTAGCCAACCAGCTATGGAAATGGGAAGATTCAGGTTTAAGAACAAATGTCTTAAGAAAAACAGTTAGGCTTTGTGGTTAATGCTTGGGACAATGGAATATTGTTTAGGACAGTAATTTTTTTTTCTTTTTACTCTGATAAACACATTTGGATGTTCTTAAACTTTTACCTTGCTGTTTACTGTTAAACTTAAATCAGTCTATTTACTTGTAAAGAATATACAGTATTTTGATGTATATATGATGTGTATTTCCATTGCAAGTATTTCCAAACAAGTCATTTATAGTTCCATGTAATATCAAGTGCCAAAGAGAAGTGAAGGGTGGCAGTGCATGTTTATTGAAACAAAAATGTTTGCACTATATTGAGGTTTTCAATAAATTGCTTTAAGGTAAAAAAAAAACATCACAACATTGGTTATCCAAGTTGACTGACAGTTGAAAGTCTTTGGAGACGATAACAAAACAAAAATTGACCCTATTAATTCTATTAAATTAATAATTCTTTTCTCCTTTTTTTGTCCTTCAGAGTCGGAAACATGCCAATAAAGTGCGGCTGTATTACATGCTACATCCCGTGGATGGAGGTTGCCCTGCCAAGAAGCTCAGATCAGACAATGTGAGTCCTGTGTGAATTCTCTTCATCCTGCTGTATGTTTCCCCACAGTGTTGGTAATCAGTGAGAAACACGCACATCTCAGCCCCAGTCCACGCCTGCTGAGCTCATAGAAAGCTCTAATGGATTTTTCTGCTTTTCAGAACAACACCCGCGTGACTCGCCAGACCCTCGTGTTTCAGAATAGGTGACTGATAAACAGCAGTGCCACATTTCTAGACCAATGAACAATGCAGTTGTGATGGCACTGCTGGTGATGCCAGGGGATGCCAACCTTTTGTCAAACACAGAGATACACTGTTTGGTATCTGGCCCTCGCAGCTCTTCCCGTCATGTAAGTTTGAAGCACGCGATGTGTCTGATAGACACAATTATGTGTGCAGAAGCGAGTTTTGCTCCTCTTTGTCTCTGCTGGGGAAGGGCGAAAACATGGTTTTAACGTCCTCTTTGCACCTCTGCCGACGCTCAGATAAACATCACAGTGTTGAGATTTCATGGTGGGTGCTGAGATTTGATGTTAGCGTCATGGTGAAAGGGGTGTTTCCAATCCAAGTTCCTTTCAAGTGGAGTTTAAAGTTAGTGTGGTGATGGAAGAGGCTGTATTGGAGAGACTTGAGTGATGAGACAGAAGTCTCTGCTTTGATTACTGCAGGTTTGCCAGCTATCAGTAAGGAAATCTGTGTTTCCGAACCAGATAAGGATATGTCAAAGGATGCCATTGCTTTCTTTTGCTGCCTCAGGTCATCATCTAGTTCTCATCTCTTTTTCTCTTCAGCTGTACATTTCCCTTCTAACCCATCACTCCTATTCTGCCTCTGTCTTTTTTTCCCCTCTTGTCCTCATCTACCCGGTTTCCCCTGTCACACGCTTGCATTCTCTGCCTTCTTATGCTTTCCTTTTCTCTGGTTTTGGATAATTTCCTTTCCTTTACTTTCCCATCCATTCCTTTCCCACTTCTTTTCTTTTGCCCTTATTTTTTTTCTGATGCTTTTTATTCATTATTCATCTTCTTTAATTTCTTTATCTGACATCTATTTTCTGGTCCTGTCCTATGTGTTCTTCTACTTTTTGTTTCTCTTTCTCTGATTTCTCATCTTTCTATTTTCGTTTTTGATGCATTTCATATTTCATATACTTTACGTCTATCTTCCTTTTTTTTGCATGAAATATTTCCTCTACTTTCTTCATAGTTTTTCCTTTCCTTTTTTTTTTCATTCTTTACCCAATTCTTATTTCCTTCTTTTTTCCTATCATCCCCTTTCTTTTATTTAATTTTCAAATCATTTTCTTTCCTCTCTTCAGTTCCTCTGTACTCTTTTTTGTCTTCATGTTTTGTTTCTTTTTTCATTTTCCCCCCTTCCTTACTTTTCCTTAATTTTACTTTCCCTTTCATTCTCTTTTCTTGTTATCTTTGTTTCTTTTATTATGTATTTTCCTTTCTACTCTTTCGCTCTATCATACTGTCCCTTCCTTCCCCCCAACAGATGTCACTATATTCTGCTTTTTGTTGTTAATCTCTTTTCTCCTCTTTCCTGTTTCTTTTCCTTTTCTTTCCATACCTCTTTTCTGTCCTACTTACAGGCATTATTACCTCTTATACCTTTATTTTTCTTTCCTTCTCTTTCTCTACATTTCCTTCCTTTTCTCTGCAGTGTTTGGCTTTCCCTCCTCTTCCTCCACAAAAGAACTTTTTATGTGATGTTTCTTTGTGACACGGGAGTCTTTCTCTCTAATTTGGTATGTGTAATGCATGTGTAACCACATGTTGCTGGCTTGTGTCTTTACTGACCTTTACTGCACTGAAGCGTCCACTGTTTATCTGTTCGTATCAAAATGACTGTTTGATTTTCATTTTTATTTAGTAAGTTTGTAATGTCAGTCAGTTTTTGACTGGTATTCTTGACAGACAATTTTGTTGTCATAATCTTTTTACTTTTCATGCTAAAGATGTAAAAACAAATATTATCCAATAATGCAAGTCAGTTGTAGAAATATATAGATTTTTACTTAAAGCTGTAGTAGTGGACTTTTACATTACTTCTTGCGATGTGAAAGGTTTTCATAGAGAGAAAATTTTCAGTCCCCTCTGCTTCACAGGGTGTTTCAGATCACAGTTTTTTTTTGTTGTTGTTGTTTTTGGCTGGCAACCTCAATGTTTTGGTTGCTTCTCACCGTTTTCATTAACATTTCCAGTTGCAGCAGGTGGGACCTAATGAGGGTAGAAAAAATAGGAAATATCTGATTAATGTAATGAAGCATGTTGCAGCTAAACAGCTGGGTAGTTCCCTCTGGAATTGGTGGAGATCCAAGCTGAGGTAAAAGAAAAGTGAATATTGAACAAAATATTGTTCAAATTGTTATATCCATGGTATAACAATTTAAAAGGATAACATTTCACAGTACGACAAGCAAAAATGTATGTAGTTACTAATTAACATAGTTTAGTCATGACACTATAGACAAAAGAAGAATACTACTTCCATCTGTGGCATGGCTCTGTCTTGGTTCCCCCCACCCTTTAATGTGCATACATAGAAAACTAGAGATGGAGAAAGCAGCAGCAAACCCCCCTCGTACAGAACAGACTAGGAATCAGTGGCAACAGACACCGATTAAGAGTATGAGCTGAGCCAGCAGCTGATGTGGGCTGGAATTGAGACTGGCTGATCTGCTGGGATAACGGCCAACCACGCTCAATTTAAAGAGTATGAATCAGGAGGAACCTGATATCTGCCACCACCCTGCTTGCCGCCTGCCTTCTCCAGCTCCTGAATCAAGTAGCTTCTTGTCCGATTCCAACGCTGACAGTTATCTCTTTTCTTGGGGAACTGACTAGCTTTCAAGATGATGACTTACTGTCATCAAGCTTTCTGCTTTTTCTTTTGCTAGACCTCCTCCTGCCAACGTGCTTCTCAGTTGCCTAGCTATGACTCTGCCTCAATGCTGTTCAGTGCCTCAGCCTAACAGGTCTACTGCTTCCCTGCCCCAGAGTCGGGCAACACCCTGCCTAAACTTGAGTCAGCCGATGTTCTCTCTTAGTCTGCTCCAGAGTTCTACCCATTGTTTGACCTCCAACCATATCTGTCTCTCCTGTCTGCTGTTACTAGCTGGTGTTTGCCTACTTTACTTTCTAGCATTTTGTCTGTACTGTATCCTGCCCTATACTCCAGTATTCATTTTGTCCACCTCCAAGGGCCTGCTCAACTGCAGAAGGGCCTTTGCCTTTACTGCCAGCCTCCTGCCTCGGTCCAGCTTGTTCTTTGCACTCCTGCCTGTTTCCTTTGGGGTCATCACCTTCGTCCCGGGCCTTCTTCCTGTCTTTCAGTGTTGGCATCCTGCCTGGCCCACAAAGAGGTCCTGCCTGTCTGCCCTGCCTTGGAGGAGACCTTCTTAGCAGCTCTGTCTACAAGCTCTATCTTCGGGACATCCTCTTAAAGGACAGTGCAGTGCAATTCACCAAGTAAACCTCAAAAGGCAAATTTTTGACTTGGAAACATGAAATAGCTTGGATGGATATGCCTTTAACACATTGTTAGGTCTCAATACATGCTATACACATATAGGCCCCTCTATATGTTATATTACTATCAGATATTAATGTATTAATGTTAAGTATTGACATAAGAGCTTTTTAATACTGTAACTGCTTGGGGTAAAGTTAGCCAAATATCAAGTTATTTTCACTGAAACACAGTGAATATAAAGCACCTTTGTTTGTAACATTGTTAGTTACTCTCCACAATGTCGGCATTTAAACCATTAAACTTCACACTGGATGTTGATAGAGGAAAATATTCTTGTACGGTGATTCAGAACTTTAAAAAAAAAAGTGTCTGAGGAAGAAACAGATTTAAATGTTGTATTTTCTTCCACTTTAATATTATTCTGGCTGCTCTCAGTATCAAAGCTGTTAGCATTTTGTGTATGGCTGTCAGGTAGAATTTGTGTCTGCTTTGTAATGGCTTTGTCAACATGCGTGGCCGGGAAATGGGTTTTTCATGGATCCTGTTGTTTTCCCAGAATATCTTTCTACACTGTAACATCACCAAGGAGGGGGAGTTAAAATCAAAGGGGCTTGACAAGTTTTCCTGCTGAGCTGACCTTGATGGCTGCTGTTAGCTAAAATCTACTTTATATGGGGGAAACTTGTGTTAAGAGTCCTTATGAAAATCTGTGATCTAGTGTGCTGAGTACTGCTTTGATCCTTTCCTATATTTCAGTGCAAATTCTTGAGCATATGTACACTTATGCTAGAGCAAAGAGAACAAAAATGTTTTACTACCCACGGAACAGAATGACAATAATATACATAACTGCATGTAGTTAACGGGCCAATTAATAATCAGTATAAGGTATTGAACAGTTATTTCTTCTGCTTTTCAAAGGTCACCCTACATCCAGAAGTGAAATATCAGTACACTATATTGATGTCACGACTAAAACTCAATTTTGTCATGCAGTTGCTAAGCTGTGTTAAACTGATCCAGAACCAGGCGAATGACCGTTAAGACTATGTATCATTAAGATGTATCATTAAATCGGATTTTACTGTATTTACCTCAGGTTGTATTTTATCATAGAGGTGAGTTTACCAATGCACCAGGGTGGGTTCACTGTATATGACACACAAATGATAATCCAAAAACAAGGATTCATGCAGTGAGCCCCCCCAGGCATAACATATGACCACTGACAGGTCAAGTGAATAACACTGATTATCTCTTCATCATGGCACCTGTTAGTGGGTTGGATATATGAGGGAGCAAGTGAACATTTTGTCCTCAAAGTTGATGTTAGAAACAGGAAAAATGGGCAAGCGTGAGGATTTGAGCAAGTTTGACAAGGGCCGAACTGTGATGGCTAGACGACTGGGTCAGAGCATCTCCAAAACTGCAGCTCTTGTGGCCCATGTGGTCCGATCCAACAGACGAGCTACTGTAGCTCAAATTGCCAAAGAAGTTAAAGCTGGTTCTGATAGAAAGGTGTCAGAATACACAGTGCATCGCAGTTTGGTGCATATGGTCAGCAAAACAGGAACCAACACAATATTAGGCAGACGGTCATAATGTTGTGCCTGATCGGTGTGTACATTCATTTAATTTCATCTAAGTGTGAGAGTCTCTACTGTGGTCATTTATGATTGAGCTAGCTTCTCTCCTCTCCTCTGCCCTCTGGTTGGAGCAGAGGAGATGTGTGAAGATAATGTTACTCGAGCTGACAGTAACTTACTGTGAGTGAAATAAAAGTTTTCCATGAATCCTTTTGGGGAGACGTTGGGGGAGGTTTTTTTTTTCCTGTATGCTGACTTGCCAAAACAGCACACTCTGTGTTCTAGATCAACAGGTTTACATATTAAGCACAGGATTTGCTTTACTTAAAACACACAATCCATTGACCGGCACTACGTCAATGACATAACTTATGAGAGAGTGGGTCCTGGTCTGGTGCAGAAGAGTAGGGGCAGGATGCAGGCAAGCAATGGAGGAGTGAGGCTTTGATCAGTTTGCATATACACAGATATGTCCATATTACATGAGGCAAAGGTGTAGAGTTATGTCTAAGTCTTTTAAAGTGTGAAGGGAGCACTTTGATTTATAAAAAGAAACTTATATTTTTAATTTGAACGAATAGACAGGGGTTTTTAGGGGTTTAATTGATGCCAGCAGGGGAACTTTGAAAGTTTTTTTTCCTACCTTGGATTAAATGCAAAATTTTCCAGATGCTTCTCCGTGCTTATTCATATGCTTCACTCAGTTCCAGACAGAAAAGTAATTTTCAGTTATATTTATTTATTTATTTATTGTGACTGCAGTAGTATACAGTAAAAAAAATGTTTTTATTAGGCATCAGTCAAATTCAAATTCACAGTACAGTGTGCTACATTCCAGGTGGCACCCACTGCTGACAGTGACTTTATTGCTTGTAACGAGATGCCATCCACATGGAAAACAACCATCAAATCTGTCTATAGAGACAGGCTCTCTCTCCATCAGCATTTCACATATCAACTAACAGGCACATGGACCTCTGCAGAATGGGGACAGAAAAATCTCGAGGTCATGTGGTTTGATATAGAATCCTGTCATTAGACTAGAGTGAGAGCCAAGGGAGAAATTTGGACCTGACAGAACAACTCCTCTGAGCCTCACTGCGATTCAAATGAAATCAACCTCGGGGTTAATATCTGGTCCACGAGAGAGACCTTCTGTTTTACTGGTAGAGAGGGATTGGGGTGATGGGTTGGATAAGTGTTACTACCTTTCACTCATTTCTGCTGCAAATTCTCAGCCTTCCTTTGATAGTTTACTCTCTGCACTCTCTTGATCTACCATGCCTCATCAATAATACAGTGCTTAACAAATTTATTAGACCACCACCCAGTGTAAGGTTTATGCCACAGCTGCCCTGAATTAACAGTATTGGAACTGTTACCAAATTACCAAAATCATTTTTATGTTTCTGTAATGGTTAACCCACCAGTATACACAAGCTCTTTAATTGAAATGATTTAATGCTAAAATATAATTATTGTTGTCATCCATGAATTTTCGAATTTACAGTTTTACAAAAAGCAGAAAAATATAGTAAAGCTCATTATTATTTTTTGATTAAGATGCCAAATTACAGTTATTTACTTGCATTCCTGAACAGAAAATCTAGTTTTAGTGGTTAAATGTTATGCTTGATTAATTTCTGACTTCTCAGAGAAGCCCAGTGTGTTGTCTCAAATTTGGGTATAAAAACGTGAATTCAGTTTGAAATTCCTCACTCCTGTTCAAAACGGTAAAACATCGAGAACTCACTGAAAAGAAAAGAGTCCACATTAAAGGACTTTGTGATGCTGGACGGTCTTTGTCGTTTTTAAGACAGGTGGTCTAATAAATTTGTTATTAAAGCACTGTATGTTTGGACCATCTTTGGATCAGTGTTACACCAAATATTTTTACACCACATTCATTAACTTTTGAAATCACATAGGGGACTAAGAGAAGACTGCTTTGTAGTCAAATGAATTTCTATAGTAGATTTTAAATGCTTGTTTTTACAGAAATAATTTCAGCCATGAAGGGTTTTTTCCCCTTTGGGATCTTAAGGATATCTGTTTATACATACAGATACAGATACGATATCATTTCATCATTTTATTCTTAATAATGTACGGACAAATTAACCTTATATTTTTACAGTATAGAGTTGCTAAATTCAGGCATTCATGGTTCTGCACATCCCTTGATGTCAAGGTAGAAACTGCTGACTTATACTTAAGAGCATTCGAATTCTTCAACAATCATCTGACCAAATGCACTGGAAAAGCTGTGGTAATTACAGTCAGTGATTAGGGGGATACAGTCTAACTATAACATCTATAGCTTGAGTCCACATGGGGACCTTTGTTTTTCAATAATAATAAGTGCACGATACATGCAAGTCTACATAAAAATGTAAGAAGTCTACAGTCCCTTCAAAGATAAAGTCACACAGATTTGTTTTGCATGTGACACTGAAACGCTCATGACACTGGATGATACAGCTAAACTAAAGAATATGTTCAAGGGCAGTGGTTTTGATGAACAAGGTCAAAGATTAAAATGATTTCTTTCTTCAATATCTCTGCAATGGCAACTGCATTATTTTAAAGATTGTACAGAAATTGCAGTATTGGCAAATAAACTATTGTAAAACGTATGGGTAGGACTTATTGTGGTACAGGTTTAATAATAAAAAGTCAACCAAAGAGTTAGAGGCCTCCTGATGAGTAAAATAAAACTCACTCCAACCTCCTCCACTAAGCACATACAAAATACAGAATCCACCCTGCATTACTGTTAATTGCTGGCACCCGACATAAATTGTGGGGCGCACACTGGGCTAGTTAATAAGGGTAGGGAGAAAGAAACATTAAGGTCTACAGACCCATGTTCATTCATTTAGAAATGGATTTGTGTCAAAAATTGATCCATTTAGCAATTTCAGCACTGTTTTGTTCATAATTAAAAGTTATCTCAAAATGTAATCTCATAATTCAAGATTTGCTGTAGTTAATTATCAGCTTCAAAGAATGCATTCTTTTGATTTTGCTGATTTCCTGACATTTCTGTTAGTGCCATTATTAGATCAGAACTAAAACTTGTACTTATTAAAAATCTAAATCTAAAGGACATTTTACTGATCTCATTTTTGAGATGATCCATTTCAGTTTTGGATGGTGTGAGTTTCCCAGTGACATATCAGTATCAAACCAGCAATTTATGTCTGTCTTCCACAGGAGTGGAAGCTTTTTAATTTTGAGGACTAACCTTTGTTAAGTATGTAATTATAGCTTCTGGTAGTTGGTTTAAAGTGATGAGGATTGCTAATCATTGAAATCACTGTCCTCATATTGTGGCTTTGAATTCATTTTAATTTTTCAAACAACCCTATAGCAACTTTGTTTTGGGGGTTTTTAATCTGGTTGACAAAATTTGTGACCAAACCAGGACTGGCCTCACACATTGCTTCATCTTTGTTTTTTCAAATGTCACAGTAAATCTGTGTTTGGTCTGTAGTCTGACCTTAGGCCCTTGGTAAAAGGGCACATTGCCTTGATGGGAGAGGCTCCACTTAAACTACACAGATGTGATGCGACCAGGCTGTGCTTATAAGGTGGCACTATCTAAAAATACACTCGGCAGCACAGCCTCCAGAGACTGTGGGAGTGCGTACGGCCTGGCATGACCCGACGTCTGGACCCGGGTGAGCTGATGGCATCTGACAACTGTACACGCTCCTGGTCATGCTAGTCCCTGTGATAACCTGCTCTCATGTAAAGGGGGAGGGGGCGTCAGTCAATGCTTGCTGTGTGGATGGAGATTGTAAAATGGCATGTTTGGGATTGTGGACTCCTTTGTTCAGATTTTTTTTGTACCAGTCTGATTAGGTTTGAGATCATTATTTATTTTATTCTGTTAAAGCCACACAGGATCCTGTAACGAAGATTAAATTGTTAAAAACAAGATAACTGAGAGACAAATGACAAACGAAATAACGCAAACCAGTATTGATGCTGGAGTTTTACCAGGAAGAGGTGAGTTCAGCACCCAGAGTTTGACTCTGCTGAGTAAGTTTTCATTTGTGTGTTTGCTGGTCAGTCAGTCTTCTGCTCTGACATTTAAACAGCAAATTATGAAAAAAAAAAAATAATATTCACACATTCAGATAGCCCTATGAGAATTACACATTTCAGCTAAAATGCCTTTAAGAGTGCAGAAAAGTTTTCCTTGAGCCAGAAAGGCTTTGGGTTGATAACAACATGGGAAATTCATTTGTGACGTAATTTTTGTATTTGTATTGTAACTGCAGAAGGTTGAGTGGTTTAATAGATCAGTCTGGCAAAACGCTAAGTTATAAAATACCAGACATTTGTAAATTACAGTTTTTCAGATTAACATTATTATTTTTTACAACCAAAGTAATCTTTTTATCAATAATTGGAAAAATATTTGTATGAGAATTTTTACATATCATTTGTGCTGTTAGTGCTGTCAGTGGGTGGAAGAATTACCTTTGAAGAAGAAGACCTCTGGCAGAACCAGGCTCAAGGAGAGGCAGACTATGCTACGAATATTTTTGGAAAGTATTGAAAGTCCTGACTTTCAGACACCCTTTTAGAGGTGAAGACTTAGTTTTAGAGCTCAGGTTAGAATTGAGTTTAGTTAGAGTCGGGGTTAGTGATTACCACAGTGGTCAAATCCTATAGCTGAGTACAAGAAGATGGATTTCTTCTTTTCATCTTCATTGCTTTTATACTGTCTTCTTTTCTTGGGTGCTTATAATTGTCCTGCCTGATCTGGTGTTGGCCCCGAGCTTCCTATCCATTGTATCAATGCTTCTATCCATTTTTTAAAATTTAGACCAATTTAGAATCACCAATAAACCCTACAGTCCCTAAAGACACAGAACTAGAAAACATGCAAACTTCAACTTCGCTGGCCGGTGGATTCAAACCCAGGGTCTCCTTGCTGTGAAGGAACAGTGCTAACCACTGCACCACTGTACCAGCCGCTTATGTTTCTATTTAAATTTAATTTAAGGAATAAACAAGGTTCCTTTGTTAGTAACATGTAAAGTAGAAGATCTTAATGTTTGATGAAACTGCCTTTGCAGAGATGCAGCATGAGAAACAGCATTCTACAGGGAGCGTGATTTTTCCTCAGTATGTTGTATAAAAGCTTTGCTGTTGACACCCAGTAATACGACTATTTCACTATGTTCTGCCCATACCAATATGAAAATAGTCTCCTCATATAACTGCACAGGAGGAAACATTTTTCCAAATTACATCAAGGCCCTGGCTACAGAGCATGGTGTTGAGATGTTTGACATGCCTCAGGCCACCACTTCTTGTCACCAGGCTAGGTTTCATTATAAGACCAGCGAATAAGGTCAGTAATTTTCATGCCATACCACAAGTGCACAGGCAACACAGTTTGTTTTCATCCAGTGCCACATTTTGAGGCAATGCAAAGCAATCAAGAAAGTGAATAATGTAATAGACAAAAGCTCTATATAATGGTTATATTGGGGAGAAATGTTGCTAATTGTCATTCTCACAGCAGCTGATTGAAAAGGGAAAAAAATATATATCTATAAATTCAGCTCTGAAATGCATTAGCCTGTATTCATCTGTCCAACAATGAGAGTCTACAGCAATACTAACAGCACTATAATGTGAATATGAAATGTAAATACTAATGTTAGCATGCTGACATCTTCAGGCTTATAATGCTGATTTGCTGATTTTTAGCATGTTTTGTGTTAGCTAGCTAAAATGAGCTAATTAGCAGTAAAGTAAGGCTAAAGTTGATGTGTATGTATATTTGCTAGTTTAGTCATAATGCAAACTATCAGACAAGTTAGAATTTTGACCGGATGGTGGACAGTTGTTCCAGTTCATCCGGAGAATGTCTGTACCAAATTCAGCAGTCATCAAAACCACAAATATCAATATATTCGTGAAACTAGAGGTCTCATGGCATCCACAATGGCAGAACTCGATTCTATCACGAGAAAACTAACAGACTACAGATGGCTGTGCCTTGCAGAAAATATCTACCCATACATTTGAAATCTGCTTCACAAAGTGGTGGACTGACAGGCTCACCTAGAACCATTCCAATCCATAAAATCTCCACCACTTTACTTTGTCAAGCACAGCTTATATCCATTATACATGTTCATGTGTGCAGACTTTTGCAGTTGGTTGGCTGGTTCTGGTGTTAGCCTGCCAGTTTATTTAACTGCCAGTTTCTATTAAATCAGGCCGCAAGCATTCCCACCATATCCTGTTGGGTAGATGGAGCAGTCACGCTGGAGATGGCACAGGTGTCCCGCATTGCCTTGACTGAACAAGAAGTGACTGCAGTCTTATGCTTCATTGCCTTGACCTCTCCTTGGGCAATATCCAGCAGATTGCACTCTTGCACACATTTCTAATAGCATATATGTACACTAAGTCAGCTGCATGACCAGGGAGCACCAGGGACAGAAAAAGCAAAGGCCTCTGGAGTTTTAAGTTCACAGTGGGATCACGTGCACAATGGCAGAACTCTATTCTACTGAAGGGTTGCAGCTCAGAAAATAAGATAACATAAATATAGCATGGAGTTTATACAGAAACTGTATTGCAGAAACAAAACTGTAAAAATAATAAAAGTTAAATTCTGATACTTCAGAGACAAGGGCATATTTGTGTTAATAAGCAGTTGAACAGGTGTACCTAACAAACTGCCCATTGAGTGTATGTATGCATATGTGTATGTATGATGAGAAAAATATGAGAATGATTAAACTATCACACAGTACAGATGGCTGTACTTTCCCCATGCATTTGAAATCTACTTCATGTAACCATAATACAAGGACATAATGTACTTGTTTGCATATTTGCATTAACTCATATTTACCTCAGTTAAACAGCAGATGGGCCACCACATGTACACAATGTATTATGTATTGTCTGTAATATTTCCTTCTAAGTATTTGAAATAAATGCCAGGTTGATCCTAAATTTCAGGCACTGCTTATTATTGTGAAGTTATCCCAGCATGAATAAGAGAGGTGTAGTTGAAGAATGTTTCATAATTTAAAAATATTCCATGTCACAATATAAAAAGGCTGAAATAAGAAATTTTTAAAAAGAACAGTGATCCAAAATAGAGAACATTTCAGGATGCTTCACAGTATTGGTGCTAATCTGGCACCTTGTGCTAAAAACGTCAGTTGTCTGACAAACCCTGTAAAACTGGCAAAAATCATTTTGCAAGATGGTGAGTTGGTGGTTCCTGATGGCAGTTTTTCAGGTCTTCAAATGAAGAATGAAGGGATAACCCATCACTCTGGCAACAGCAAAAAAAAAAAAAAAAATGCACCCAAGAATGTGAAGAAATCAGTTAGTTTGACGAAGGAAGTATCATCATTTTTAGAGGAACTTGGGCCTCTTATACAGCTGCATGGCAAGATGAAGGCTGATGTTTATCAGAACCTCCTTCATTAACATATCATTCCTTCCCTGCCATTGGCTTCTAATCAAACTGTAACCATAAATATTTTTATTGTAAGCTTATTTTTTCTGCTGCTGTAGTTGGCGTTCTCTAATCCAAATCACTGTAATCCACAACAATAGTAATAAAAGTAATGATGAATGACCTTCTGTTATTTCAAATAAAATCCTAGTAGGACAGTGCAATATCCACAGATAATATTGCTTCAAATTTTGAGTGATGAAAGTCACCAATATTAAAAAAAATAATAATAAAATTAAATGGTTTTCAAATTTTGATCTCTGCTGTAATGTAAAAACACAAACACAAAGCTACATACAATTCTGAAGAAAATCAAGAAGACAAGAGAAAACCATTCAAATCTTGCATTGCAATGGAAGCTGTGCATCTGTCATTTGTACTGTTTCTGAAGTTTGTATAGAGGAATAATAGTTGGGTGTATAGTATTAGCTCTATAATTTTATGGAGCCATGATGCAGCATTTTTAGCCTCTTCTGTCTGGAAACAGTACTCTAAATTTTATCTGTACTGTGAGACATTTCAAAACAGACCAGTTAAACGTCACTTTACTGCTTTGCACAAAAGGATAAATGCACACAGGCTATAGTACACAAAGCTGAGTAAACAAAAGGGCACCTCAGTGTTAGGAATATTCTATCAAGCGTTTCCCCTAGAAGTGATATGTCAATCTTTTGCTGTTTGAAAAATGAAATGAGGAGAGGATGATGCCTTTTCACCTACCTAAATGTATTTTGCAGTTCCCCTTGATGTGGAACCTAGACTCAATTCTTCAATTTCTCTTCCTAAAGTGCTTCCACATTTTAAATGTCCTCTGTGCGTCTTTGGATAAGGGATGAATGTGAATTGCTGCTCTGTAAGGGAGGTGGTCCATTATACCCAGTGAAGGGTAGGGATTTATAAAAACCCCTCACCTTGCAGAAAGTAGAGCCCAGCAGAATGAAGGCAGGAGCCCAGAGGTGCAGTACGTATATGAGGGCAGCAAACCATCCGAAAGGGAAGCCTCTAAAAAGAAGCCAAACAATGGTTGTGAAAAAGAAAGTTGTTCTGTGCCACAGTAAGGTGTAAGAGAGCTGACGGTGTTGACTAGAACTGCATAATATCCCTGCACCTGACCCCCGTGCAAACCTTGAATAATCAGACTCATTTTAATGCTCTACTTTCACTGACATTCACATCTGACCTTTCTAATAGATTAGGAAGGGATGATAGCTGAAAAGTAGGTTTAAGACTGGAGACAGTTCAGCTAGTTCAAATTAGCTCACATAATTGGCCACAAAAGTAGTGGAACAGCAAATTCTCCTGAAAGTAATGTTCCAAATTCCAACGCTCTTTGGCCACTCTAGACATATTGCACAATTCTGCATCCCACTCACAGCAAAAGGAAGCGTTAAAAAGTGTTTGGGCTGCACTGAGCAGAACTAGCAGCATTGGTGGTTTGTGAGGAGTTCCACTAAAGGATTCCAAAAGAACGTGAGAGGAAGCAGCGCTGACAGTAGGAGATTTATGCTGCAGCCCTGAACTTTTCTAGGACTTTCTTGACAGCTGCGTGTGAGAACGCAAATGTCCAATGCAGTCAGATTGGACATTGGTTGGGCTGTTGGTAGTACCAAGTCTGTGTGATGGCAGATTATGCCTATGTGCAAATAACACAGGAAATAATAAAAATAGATAATCCGGTGCATTACCAGAAGCAAGTGTATGTCATGTATGCTGCCTCCTGCACGTTCTATCCAGGCAGCTCACTCACGTCAACTCTCTGATTTGCCTGAAATTGTCCAAAGTTCATCTGTGAAAATTTCTTAATCTGAAATGATGGCTGGTATCAGGTTTCTTACTATAGATACTTGCTTATCAATCCCAAATCTCTTTTGAATTTGTCTGGACTTAATCATTGACATGAGAGGCTTAATAGTGGGTGAATACGTCAGCTTCATACACTTAATTTAAAGTGTTAGTCATGCACTCATCACAGCTGTGTGTTTCGCTGAGCTGGTGTAACTAATCAGAATATCCTCCAAGTCCCTCAGCTGGGTCATTCACAGTGTGAACCTGCTGTTCACAATTATGTTACACTGTGAAAAGCTTAGATAAGGATGAGAATTGAATTGTTTAACCTTGTGAAAAGACAGTGAAGGCTGCAGATGTCGGATCTTGACAGACATGTCAGTCAATGAGCTTTATGCAAGAACATTCAGATTTTAATATTAAATCTCTAAAGCTTTTGCTGTGTCAAGCAAAATCCCGTCCGAACTGGCATCTACTCTGATGAGCCAACATATTACCATCCCTGCTTAATATGAGATTGGTAATTTTCATTCCACAAGTTGAGCTGCGGTTGATCTGACTTGTTCCCTAACTCATCCCTCAAAACCATATCACCAGATCAGTTATTTTATGGGGACTGATGCTGCTGGAGCCAGCTTCAAGTAGCCTTGAGAAGAGCTTGATAACTCCCAGTCCTCTAGTCTGAGAGAGCCAGACCTGAGTAACAACAACCTGCAGGATTCAGGAGTGAGGCTTCTGTCTGTTGGACTGAAAAGTACACACTGTAAATTAGAAGTATCAGATCAGGTCTGAAGCTCTGGAGGCTGGTAGCAACCTCCGGAGCTTCAGCCCTGGAGGTTGCTGCCTGGTAATTACTGACCAGTGCTGATCTCATAATTTCTGAGATGCTGTGATGCATTCATCTATTTAAAACAGATTTGTTTTTGTCAACGTTTTTAGCCCAGCCAAATATGGATGCAATGCTGTTACTCGTAGCACTCCTGCCTAATACATGTTAGACTCTGACCTCCGTTGTGGAGAGGTAGCCAGACTATTTGGGCTCATTTGAGTATAGATTAGTTAAGACACTGGCAGCAACGATTTGCTGTAAAATCACATGATTTTAATTATTTCTTAGAGATTAACGATGTTTTCAGTTCAGTTTTAACAAACTTTGACACCAGAGATTGTGCTGTTAACCAACAGCAAACCATCTTGACTTTTGAAGGAATGAAGAGCTTGACAATTTAAAACAGATCAAGCTGGTGTATTTGTACTACTTCAACAACTTTTACTTAACCCTTCACTGTCAATTACGGTATGTCTACAAAAAGGCATGTCAGCCATGTTTTTCGGTTGATTATCTCAAACATGTTTGGTGCAGGATAGGAAATAGTGTTTGTATATTTTATTTTATACACAGCATGACTTTCCAAGTGATTTCAGTGTTGCAGACAAATGTCCAGTCATGACAACTTTCCAGGGTTCAAGTCCACTGGGGCGTGCATGGGCTCACTCTGGGTGATTCCAGATTGGCTGTAGGTGTGAATGGTTGTCTGTCTGTCTTAGACTGGCGACCAATCCAGAGTATACCCATGACAGGTGGCAGTGTGGCCACAGACCTGCCCAAAGTCTCACACTGCAAACACTCAGAGCAAGGCAACACACAAACCTCTCTCTGTTGTAACTCATGTAGATGAGCCAGTATGGTGTTTTTTATTTTTTTATTTATTTATTTTTAATTATTATTTTTGTGTAGTTCCAATTTACCTGTTATAGCTGCCTTTGTGTTGGTAAGTTGTGTCATGATGATCTCGCCTTCTCACACTTGGGTAATACGTGTTTTCTGTAACAATAGATGGTTGATATGGTTTGATCAATTAAAAAAAGGGTGGTTACTTCTGTTAAATCTGTCAGAGATTTTCCTCCATTTGCATCTTTTCTGTCTGGGTGCAGGGCTCTGAGAGAGAATCTGTCACTGTGTGTGTGTGTGTGTGTGTGTGTGTGTGTGTGTGTGTGTTATATGTTTTAAGAAATCAGCAGAGTGAAAATAAAGTTTCTTGCAGCAAAAGTCACTAGTCAAAAATGATAGCTCCAAGGGCAACCAGATTTGCTGTGCATGTGAGGGATTTTAATTATTTGTGGTCTTACTTTCAGTTTTAGCTCCAAATGAAGTGATAGCCACTCTCTCAACGAATGCTTACAACCTGACTGCACATGTTTATTTGTGTATGCTAAAAATTATAGGTGTTTGGGTATGTATTAGCCTTTTCCTTAGATGCATCTTACAGCGTTGATTTGTTACTTAGAATATTTTTGTGTACTTAAAATGGTAGAACTGCTTTGAATGAACAGCCTAACAACTTGAAAGACTCTCCACTTTTTTTTCCCGGAAGAATTGATGAGGTTAAATTTACAAGTAATGTAACATACTTGCATTTATGTAACCCTTTTCTAATCATACTGACCACTCAAAGTGCTTTAAACTGCATGTCACATTAAGCCCTACATTCATACAGTACTTTATTCTATACACTTCAAGCACTTTACATACCTCACATCCATGGCCTGTTTAGAATCACCAGCTAACCATCAAATCAGTTGAACCAGTAGAACAAGGAACCTTGTTGCTGTGAGGTGACAGTGCTAACCACTGTACCACTGTGCTGCCTGGCAAATGTAAATGTTAGTTAGGATTATATCGATTATATTGATTATATTATATTGTGAGAAAACATCATACAGCTGCTCTGTAGGAACTATGTAGGAATAAGTTGTTTATTATGTCTATTTTTGTCAGGGATCATGTATAAAAATGTTATCTTGTGAACTGGGACTCAAACCAGCAACCTGCATGTTACTAGTCTGTTGCTTTTATCTCTGATCTTCATCTCACCCAACGTGCCCACCCATAATTTTTAGCTGCCCACCCAATATAACACATATATAGTTCTATGAAAAAGTATTTTATTTCCTGATTTCTTAGTTTTTTGCATATTTGTCCCACTTTCATGTTTCAGATCAGCAAGCACATTTTAATATTAGACAAAGACACCCAGAGTAAATACAAAATGCAGTTTTTAAATGATGATTTCATTTATTAAGGAAAAAGATTATGTGAAAAAGTAATTGCCCCCCTTGTTAAATCATGAATTAACAAGGGGGGCAATTACTTTTTCACATAATCTTTTTCCTTAATAAATGAAATCATCATTTAAAAAC
>VUQI01061842.1:0-16311 GCA_015106735.1 Paratilapia polleni
TACCATCTGGAAAGCATCTGATTGACAATGGTTTCATTTTTCAGCATGACAATGATCCCAAACACACTGCTAATGCAGTAAAAGCATACCTGGATAGAAAAACACACAATGGAACACTATCAGTCATGGATTTGGCCTCCCCAGAGCCTTTACCTCAACATTATTGAAGCAGTATGGGATCATCTTGACAGAGAACGGAACAAAAGGCAGCCAACATCCAAAGAGGAGCTTTGAATGTCCTTCAAGAAGCCTGGAGAACTATTCCTGAAGACTACTTAAAGAAATTACAAGAAAGCTTGCCTAAGAGAGTTCAGGCTGTGATGAAGCTCATAACAAATATTGACTTTCAAACTCATTAGAATTGTACAAACTCAGTTTTTTCCTTATATAATGTATTTCCATGTATGTTTACACATGTTTCAATAAATCGCTGCACCTATTTCCCATTTTCCTAGCAAAATATAAAGAAATGAGGGGTGGCTCAAGACTTTTGCATGGTACTGTACATCAGAGTTAGAAAGAGAAATCAAATCATAACAACATTATCATTTTTAGTTAGTGTAACCTTATATTGTTTCAGAATTATACCAAAATCTAACATCTCATATCATAAAGTATGAATTTAATGGAGGCTGGTGAGTTTAAAGAGCAATCAACCATTTTTTAAAGTACTTAGCCGGCAGCATATGAAAATCATTTCATCTCAAGCCCTTAAACCATGCCCTTATTGTACTTAAATACTGAATGGATAGTTTAAGTCACTGTTTCCTTTTTTATCAAGATACATGACTGCCTGGGTCCTATTTCAGTGTTTTTCAAAAGGCTACAGAGATAAATGTTACTCAGGTCAGGGTTTCAGGATGACTGCATCATACCTGATGTGTCCTCAGATGAGGGTACAGACTTGCCAGGGCAATAGCTGGCCTAGTGGGCAATGTTTTGCTATCCAGATGGCTGTGTCAGAGTAATTCTCCTTAGAAGTGCTCGCCACTAATCCTCCAGAGAATCTGCACTGGCTTGATCTCATGTCTGCATGTGAAACCAAACAGCTAGCCTACTGTAGCTCCCTGGAGGTTAAGACACTGAAGTTCTGACCCCAAAGCTTGTTAGCGTGTGGACATTATAGCACAAGTTGTAGGTTTACTGGGAGGACACAACTATCCACCCTCTGAGCCTTTCTCTTCAGGAGGAGCCAAAGAGTCAGCAGCTCTGTGGGCTACTCACCATGCACCGAGAGGTTTCTATAGGACAAAACAGGAAGTGAAGAGATAATCAACAGAAGAGAGACAGCAAGCAGAGAGGGACACAGGGACCATAGATCGAGTCAGGCTGGTTTAGGTGCAGATAAGATAAGATTGTCTTAATCTCAATGTGGGAACTATTTCTGCAACATGGGACCTCTGACAATCAGGTACACTTTCCCATTTTTTTCCCTATGTCTTTAGGGCTCTAGACAAGCGAATTGCTGTTAATTTTCCTTTTCTTCTTCTGATCTTAATTTTAATGGTGAGTCATGCAGAAAAACTTCTCATATTAAACTGTTGTCTCATAATAACAATACTCCAGAGATCAGTTCACCTAGAGCCCGCCCCCCCAAAAAACTGCCTTTTAGTAAATCTATTACAGGGCCGGTGAGCCAAAACGGTTGAAGACTTCAGGCACAATTGAAGGTGTGTGAGTAACTGTTGCTGTGTCGATGCTGTTTGGGGATGTGCTGTGTGTTGTCTTTTTTTTTTGCCCATTGGCTGGTGTGGATGAGTCATGAGTGAAAAGGAACCAGCTGTGTCACCTTCACTGATGAGCAGACTAGATGAAACTGGATTGTTTTAGTCATTCTTGTCAAAATGTGTTGCTTGTGAAACTATAACTATCTCATGTGGTTTACCTATGCAATGTCATTATTTGTTTTGATGTTTTTTAAGTGCGTCCATATGCAGCTATGGCAGATGTAGCTCATACAATAAACATGTTGATGTGATGTGAAGTAATGCCTGGGGTTTAAAGCAATTTCTGATGCACTGAACTTCTCTGTGTTTCACTGCGCACACTCCTCTGGACTGCTTTGCTGCTGGATCAATGCTTTCGTACTAATGGTGAGTCCACTGAAGCATGCACTCCAACTGCCTCTTAGTTACTTAACTGGGACATCCAGGTGGTACCTGACACTCACTGTTTCCTGTTGACTGTTTTTGTCACAGTATTTTCATTAGTTTGCAGTATTTCACTCATTCAGATTTATCTTTTAGCTGTTTGTATTAATCTACTAGAAATTACTGTTGTTCTTGTGTGGTTGTTTACTCGTTCTCTTTTGTAGATGTCAAATCTGCATGCTGCCTTACTCTATAAGCCAATTACCTGAGCTTTGTTAATCTGAGTGTGGGTGTTGGTGTATATCTATGGCAGCCGTGCTTCATGTTATGCAATGATCACCCTTTTTCCACCCCTCTCAGATCCTGGTTAAGGAATAAACTGCTTATGAAAGTGAAATGGAAGCTAAAAGCTAATGCGCTTGATGTCACTTGTGTGGGATGGGTTAGAATTCCAGAGAAATTCCAGAGAAACTATAATTAGTAGAAAGAATCTGTAGACAATATTTCTGTAATTTCTACAGGAAAATCTGCAGGAAAAAAAATCCAAACCCCAGCAGCAAAGCAACTAAGATACACTGAGTGCATTAATAATATGCAAGTAATTTGATTATGAATGAAAAACATAGCCTGTACATATCATTTGCAGTGGAAAAACCAACTCAATTCACATGCAGGATTTTAGAAACAATATTGAACCTGTATTATATAATAGAGTTTTTTTTCCCCCCATTGTCTTTATGGGGTGACTACCCATATGTGGTTCGCATATAGTTTTAAGGTATAAGGCAAAGAGTCTGTATTACCTGACTTTACAGAAGTCTATGCATTTTCCTGTCATTTTTGGTCATTTGGCAAACAAAATATATTTTCATCTTGAGTAAATTAAACCACACTTACAAAAAAACTTGTTAAAAATCACAGTCCTGTTTTATCCCCCAACTGGAAGGCAAAGCATTTATTTAAAATTGTATTTAATGTTTAAAATGTATTTATTTCTACATATTAAGCTAAAATTGTTCTACACTCCTATTTCAAAAAGAAAGAAACCAACCAAAAAAACAAAGTGTGAAACGCATCACATTTGCTTCCTCTAGAGGGAGCTGCTTCGCTACATTAGCACTGCTGTATCTGCATTGAACGTCCCTACAAAGCTGAAGGACAACACGGACGACCAATCACATATCAAGGTCTAATACAGTAATGCCTCTGAGCCAATGGGAATCAGCCAAAAGATGTTTTCACTGTATGGGGCGGGTCTTGGGGGATGATGGACACGTCTGCTTTGAGCCCTGGCCAAATCTTCGGTGAGGACTGTAGTTGAGATTTTTGGAGGCTGAGGTAGTGGGACGTACATTATTTTTTGGAGGAGAACAGAGCGCGAGTCCACGTTTGGAAAAGTCTCCCCACACGCATCGTTGGAAATTAACAACAGGTAACATTTAATTTCACCTCCTTAAAGTCACGTGATTTATACATCAGCGACTGTAGCTGGTTCATCGCTTTTTGCGTATTTTGCACGTAATATTTTGGTAACTTACTCAACCTGCTCCAATACGTATTGTAACCAGAGGTAGTTGCTTTAAAGAGGCAAAGCAAACACCACGTTTGTCACTGAAACACGTTAGTAAGAGTTCTGGTCATACCTTCGATGTAAGGCGCTTCATGGCGCCTACCTCCTTCCATGTTATCCCTGTTATCATCACCTAAGCTACCTTCATGCCCCGCGGTCTCTCCCTCCGATGTGTTATATATAGTTAGCATCAAAGCTTTCGTGAAGACGTTTAACTCAGGTAAAAACCTGCTTGGTTTACACGGTTAAAAAGCCATTTTCTAAACGAATAGACCGAGTCATCTTACTCGTGGTACTGGTATTATTTGGTGTTGAGTTAGGTGAATAGTAACGGTAACTTCACGTTAGCGGTTCTTCTAAACACGCTACGGTTATCTTGGACTATTCAAACATCCGGCTCCGTTTTTGTTTTTTTGCGGGACAATTCGTGTAGCTCCTTCCTGTCGCTAAGTTAACAAGTAGTACACGGGGATTTAAAAGCACCACGCCGTTCAGAACGAGTCTACAGTTAGTTTCCATACTTTTATTTGTTTGTGTTTTTTTTTTTTTGTGCGTCCATGCCCTTGAGTCGGTCGACTGTGCTAACATGTTTTCAAAACCGTTTTCTAACAAGTGATTTTTGTTTTTATGTGGTTTCATGTTCGTAAGTGGTTCACAAAGGTTTCTGGGAAATGCAGTCCACTTTTTCGGCGTTTGTTTACCGAATTTAAAAGATTGGTTTAGTCCTGTGATGGAGGGCTAAAATAAAAATATTTCAGGGACAGCGCTGTATCTGTCCTTAGAAAATATAGAAAAAGGATGTGGTGTGATGTTCTTTACACTTCTATTTTCTTATTATTCTTATACTATGTGTCTGCTAATATAACTCTGCTTACACGCATTGCTTGTATGTGTATTTGTTCCCCAGACAGAGCCATAGAAGTCATACTTTGACAGATGGCAAGGATGCAACTAGTTCACAGACAGATGCAGGCAGACTGGACTGAGCTGAGGCTTTGCTGACTTGTAAAAAGTCGGTGGCAGCTGGCAAACACATCCGTTCATATCTATGTGTATGGTGCCACTGTTAGACTTACTGAAGTTTGCTGCTTTTCTAGGAGTTCCTCTTTAAATGTCTCCTTTTGATCATCAAACATACCTGGTATATCAGTGACTATCTGTGTTTGATGTTTAGAAGTACCACTACTGAGAGCAGTACACACAGACTAAAATTAGGACATTAGTATGTGTGTTCCTAACAGTCACTTTTAAATCTAATCATATGTCATAGTGTGTGTTGTCAAGTACTGGTGACCTCAGTCAGCTCCAATCAGTGGTCTATGTGAAAGGAGGTAGGTCAGATAGTAATGAAGGACATCAGAACAGAGATAAAGTCACGGACAGTAGATAGCCCCAGGTTGTGCCCTTGATGTATACATTTGGGTCAAAAAACTAAGCACTGGTTTTTCTCAAAGTTAATCCATTCATTTCCCAGGGTGCAACAGCTATTTTCCTTACAGGTAGCTGGTGGGGTCCCAGCTTTGTTTTCATTTAAAGTCTTTTTCATTCAGTGGAAAGATATATTTTTTTCCATCCAAAAGGCTAGAAGAGACTTTGAGGATTTTAGAGCACGGCAGGCCAATTCTGGGCCTTCATAAATTTTAGTCCACCAGCATATCGCATTGCAGTCCCAATAAATATTGGCCTGCCCAGTTGTAGCTGTGGTCTTCAGACGAAACAGGTGGGCACACTGTCTCTGCACTTGCAAGCTAAGAAGCTAGCTAACACATAATGGCGATGCTGGGTGGCATACCAGTCCATTATATCGCACAACAGTACATTGTCACTAAAGTATATATGTCTGGCCCTTGATGTAATTCGTATTTCTCAGTGTGGCCCTTAGTGAAATTGTCTGACACCGCTGCTCTATAGGTACATTCAAAAGAACCAACCATAACTTTTAAGCGATCTTCTGGGCCTCCACAGATAACAGGTTAATTTATGTTTACGTTTTGGCACTCACCAAAGAGGTTTTGACCTTCCACAAAAGGAAATTGACCAGAATGGTGATTTAAAATTTTTTTAAAACTACATATTTTACTATTTAAAGTGGATTTTAATTTACCCAAACTTGAAATACATTTTTATGAAATGGCCAAAAAAGACAGGAAAATGTTAACTCAGGTAACAAAGGCTCTCTTCCTTAACTACTGTATATGCAGCCCGATCGTTCTTTCTTCCATAGTTGTACCCCAGAAGCCTGTTTTGAACCGGGGGGAAAAAAAACGTGATGTAGGGTATAAACTTGCCCTAGGATAGTAGTGGTGTGTCTTTATATGCAGGACTTAATAATTAAGCAGTACGTCTGTTTATGTTTTATTGTTTGGTAATATATATTTGGATGTCTGTTCCGTTCTTGTGAATGCAGTATCTCTTAAATCTCTCAAATAAATTGAGGGATTTTTTTCTTTTTTCAAATTTGGCACAAATGTTCATTTGGACTCCAGGGTGAACTGATTACAGTTTCATATAATGATACGTAGCTTTGTGATTGAGTAAAAAGCAACCACCATGTCATGTTTTTTCTGGAATTTCTTTTGAAAGAACCCCTGTGTGTGTGCCTTCTGATGACGCCACACCTTATTTGACTTGGCATAGCCTTTTATTCTAATGTGATGGGCAGAACATAGTTTTTCCATGTCATGCAAAAATTTTCTCTAATGCTGTTTCCCCTGCTAATGCATCTCTGTTTGAAAATAAGAGTGTAGTCAGTCAGTCCTCATCCACACAGCTGCTGTACATTAACAAGAAGGGTTTAAAAATGGGCAGAAATAACAGCAACACCTATGCAATATAATCCAACCCAGGTCAAAAAACTAAGGTGTAGCAGCACATGTTGAGCATTTACAGTCAAGTGCAACAAACCCACTTCAGTATTTAAAGCTTTCATGATTAGCATCCACAAAGCCACATTTCAACAGGAAGATGCACTGGAACACAATTTAAGCCACATTCAGTATAAATTTGGTACAAGCAGGAAGAACAATGTTTTGTAAGCTATAAGGGGAAGCTAGGAGCGAGCTTGTCTGTTTCTGGCGTGTGCTTTTTCCTGTCAGTTTATCTATAATCATCAGTGCCATGTTCATTGTCAGACTCTCAGGATGTGCAGAACAGTGGCAGCTCTGTCAAACCCACTAATGAGAAGCCTTAATTGGTTGTTCTGGTGGGATAATCTGCTCATTAGATCTAGCTGGAACTTAACTCTGAGCTTGCTGGAGTGCAGAGTGCAGAAATCTTTCATTTTAAGTTATTTTGGGCCTATGGATTTTGTGAAATTTTGTTTTTGATTGTATTTTTAGTGTCCTCCACGAAGACTGAACCTCGTCTTGAACCTGTGAATATTTGTATTGTGGATTCTGTCTTGGTTTACACCCCTGATGTTTATCTGAAGTTGGCTAGATTTTGCTGTAGGCTTTTAAAAACTGACCCACATTGAGAAGCTCACACCTAGCTAACTTTAGTTGCAGTTGATAGAGCAGTAAATATAATCAAATATGCGATTATCCATCCCCTACTGTTACCACTAGCTTGCTAGCACCTTTCTCTAATGAGCAGCCTTACTCTTTACTTGGAGTGGGTGTGCACGAGACTGAGGGGAAATAATCACTGTATACCCACTACAACAAACTCGAGCGCACCACTGTGTAGGAGGGCAAGCTGAAAGGAGAAATGAAGGAACACAGAGACACGTAGAGAGGAAGTGAGTAAGAATCAGATACAAGAGAAGAAAGAGACTGAGTGAGAGTGCCAGAGAGAGTGAAAGATATTGCTTAACCATTCGGAAAGGCTATGGGAACATCCCTGCGTGTGTGTTTGTGCGCATATGTGTGTTTTCATCCTGACCCTGTGAGTTCAACAGGAGCAGAACTCGTCACATCAACTCAGACACACACAGATAATCCTACTGTCCCACATCGCTTTGAATGAATAGCGCTGCTGTGTTTTTATAAAGTAGTGTATACAGGAAGGAAAAGAAAATCATTAATGCACGGTGTCACAAATCCAGGTGACTGCAATTTTCTTGCCCCTTTCCAATGAATGAGAGCAGTTACTACTATAACCACAAAGCACACTCTGAGGCTTTCATCTCCTCCATGAGTGTAGTGACATTGTGGCAGTCACAACAGTTATTAAGGTGAACATATTGTACAGTGCGGCAGTCAGCCTTGACAGGCAAGTATTAGCCTCTGTAGCTTTTGCGGCCAGCGGGCACCACAGGACTCTTGATTCATGCGGAGAAGATCAGAGAGGCACGGATGAATGGAAACTGTAATGCAATGTTCAGCTTATTACCGCTGCAGAGAGTGGAGCAGGGTGAGGAGAGGGAGAGAAGGATAGAGATATAAAAGGGTGTGTGTGTGAAGGGGAGGACAAAATGGAAGAGGGGAGGTGGGGTAGTTTCTCTGGGTAAGAGGGTCATCCATGTTAATGTGTGGTCAAGTCTGACAGTATTGGAATTGTAGAGAATAGTAAAGTCATGTTTTTTTCCTAAATGCGAGTGCCTCTTGTAGTGGAATAGGACGTCCTTGTCTCAAAGGGTAACATTTTACATCAGAGAAGGAGAAAGAAAGGACAGACTGCCTTCCCTGGCAAGTGTCAAGCTCTGAAAGAAGTGATAGAATAAAAGCAGAAAGAGAGTGTGGGCCTGTGGATTTGGCATGGAGCCAGACATAGTTAAAAAGAGATTAATCAGCAAAGGGTCACATTCTCACAGAGAGAGGCTGAACCGACCAGAGGCAGCGCCTTCATCTTTTGAATACCACAACTTGGGGCGCAACACTAGAAAGTATTGGCACTGAGAGTATCAGCTAGAAAGACTGATAATATTATGTTCCTGACACTGAGGCACATCTTGAGGCATGTCCTCACCATTGCTTCCAAGAAACGTGGCGAGGTCTGTTTCTGTGCTTTTGATCAGAAAAGTTCATTTTCTCAGGGGTCACCTCAGTCATCTGTAGTTGGGTAGTCTGAAATTTATTTGACAAAAAGTATAAAAGGCAAGCAAAGCAACAAAATGGTTGATAACCTATGGCTAGATAATTAATCAGACATTTTAAGTTTTATAACAAAACATGTATAATTAATACTGTTAATTTAATCAGGTGTGACTGTTCACTTTTTTGTTACTTCAAAGAAAGTTGAGTGGGAGTGCAGCCCTGCTGACTTGTTCTCATTAGCAGCCATTGAGATGCTCTGCAGCTTGTAAAACATTTTGGAGGGAGTGTAATGAACCCTGTGAATGTGTATTTGTGAGAGGGGAAGAATAACAGAAACTAGGGTCAGTAGTCTTTCTCATTAGCCAGAAGTATTTGTGGCAGGAAGTGGTAGTAAGGAGCCCTGAAACTGACAATGGAGAGAAGTCAGACACATTACCCAGTGCTGGAATAAATATACAGGTAATGAGACTTCTAAAGTCCTAATGAAAGTCTTAATGTTTTGTCATTTAAAAATGATCTTCTGTGGAATTTCCCCAGGCAAAATTTCCCATTTTCCTTTCTACTTTGCCTCATGTTACTGCAGGTTGAGCATTAGTTCACTGTGTCTGTGTGTTTGTAACAGGACTGCAGGAGAGAGGGCTGTGTGGCAAGCTGGTTTAATTGAAAACACTAGTAGTTAATACTCGACACCTGCCTTGTCTTCTAGCTATCTGCCTGCGGCTTTCCTTTTATAAAACTTCACCAGCCAGTGCCTGTTATGCTAGTCATCCACATGATATTTACTGTTGTAGCATCACTGTATCAGCTTGTGAAAAAGTAGCTGGTGTGGTTTTCTTGAACCCTTTTCAGTCGCAGGATACATAAAATTGCTGGCTTCATCATCATGTTAATGTGACTGCAATGTGTCATTCAGACATCCGCCACTTTTACATCATTATCCCTCATCACTTCTTTCAGAGTGAGTCACAACTGTGACACAGTGCACCACAGTACGCATGCAGTATCTGACATATATGCAGAAGTTTTGTTTTACTTGTCAGCCTTGACTCTAGTTGCTCCCACCCCATCTGTTAGAAGATAAATGTTACTAGGTCCAGTCTAGTAAGACCACAGTAGTAGTAGCTAACATCGACATGACATGGATTTCTACATGAACCTGACACAATCAGATGTTGCTAATGTAGGATTTATGGTCCCATGTTGGTGTTACATATGTGTAGGTCTTTGGCTATGCAGACTGAAGGACTATGGGTGTGCAATCGTGTGTGGTGGAATTCTGATTGGTTGAAAATTTGGTTTGAACAGAAAAGAGTGAAAGTGAAGTTGGCTGCAGTGAACAGTTTTCATTGTGTTTACCATTTGGTTTTACTTCATGACAAAGAAGATCTTTGACTATTATGACTTCTGTATTCTCTGTGGCAGGGGCTAAGCAACGACTGTAGAAAACATGGATGACCTGACAGCCCCCCAAAAGTGAAGCCAAAATATCTCGACCGCCCCGGCTGTGTGGCTGCAGTGTAGGTCATAAACCCCCCGCCCATCCATGTTAGGTGGCAGGTCCCACAACCAAGTGGTGTCACTTTTGTACATTGAGAAGAAGTGGAGCTGGGTCGTCCATCTTTTATACAGTCACTAGGGCTAAGCTAAAGGACCAGCAACAGTACAAACACAAGTTTAGAGTGTTTAGAGTAGCCCACAGTACCAGTTCTTCCACATATTTTTGATACTGGTACACAACTTCAACATATAGACAGTGGTTAGCAAATAATTTTTTATATATAGATTTTTTTTTAATAAACAAAATTCAAATGCTAAATTTTAAAAGACAGCTTACTACTGTAGTCCACAAATCTGAAGCGTTTAAATCCTAATGGAGTTTTAATCTTTGTTAAATCTTTTTTAAAATGACATATTGCCCAGTTTTTAAAGTCCAGGACAGAAGTAGTATTTAGCCCATAATGTAGCCCTCTCATAAAGAAAGACATAAGTAAATCGACCAGAGGTTATCTTTGAGATGGAGTCATTGTCTCGTACTGTATTAGCATAGGCTGCCAAAGTATAGCTGTGAGAGAAACAAGAGGTTTGTGTGAGACAACTCTGATACACAGAATAACATGAATGTACGGATGTTTTGCTCTCAGTCATTTCCTGTTTTTTATTTGTGGTGGATTTCTGATGAAAGGTTGAGGAAGACAGGTATTCGGGGAGATGTGTAGCTAAAAATGGAAATCGAAGATAAAGATGGAGGGATGGGGGATCAGTTGGAGGGGAAACAGGAGGGTCACTTCCCGTTTCCTGGTTAGAGGTCTGAGGTCACTGGTCTGGGATTTGGCTGATAGAAGATGGCTAAATAATCTGTGTGATTATGTCATTGGCCTGCATGATAAGAGCTGGTCACTGCAACATTTTTCACATAATGATGTGTGAATCTGTGTCCGCACTTTAAAGGCAACATGCCCTTGCAGCAATTGAGAAAATGGCACGATGTTCTGAAATTGAGGACATCTTACAGTGTTCACAAGAGGGATGTCTAATTTTAGATTTCAGGGTTAAGGTTAGTAGTTACGAAATGAATGGCAGGGAGCTGTGATGTTGCTGATGTGTGCTCATGTTGCAGTGGTCTGAATGTTCACTGTTGCACAAATGGAGAACATGCTGATCACTCCTGATGAGGACTGCTGATTACTTTCATTGTTGGTCATTCTGTAAATAAATTCTTAATGAACTGAACAATCCTTTTTAGTCTATAAATGATGAAAATTTCTCATCACAGTTCTCCAAGAACTTCTTTAAATGCTCATTTTGTCCAAACAGCGCACTTATACTTTGCTCTAGTTAGTGTGTAAAGCCTGAAAATCTGCAAACTACCATTTGTCGACTTTGATTGCATGTTGTGTCTTATGAGATGTGTGCAAAACAGACCGAACCACTGAATAACTCTCTAACGATTGAGACATGCAATGTTTTGACAGTTTCCTGACAGACTGCAAGGCTTTCAGAGTCTGTTATAATCAATTCTTGATGAGCCATGCATCCACTTTAGGCTCTGAGCCAGAGGAATAGGATGCGTTTCGCTCCATCTGCATCAGCCTGCCACACAAGGCGACAGTAACAAAGAGCCTTGATGACCATGAAGTCATTTGTTTTGCCGAAGTACCTGTTGTCACCACCCTCTATGGGATGTACATTGCCATAGCAACACCACACCCACTGCTTGTTGAGCTGCACAGTTTCACAGCGAGTTTCACAGCGAGTTTCGCTGTCTTCATCTTTCGCTTGTTCTTTATCACCCTCCAGCTAATTCCTGCCCCCCCCGACACACACACACACACACACACACACACATTAAATTGTATCTCCTCTCATGTGCACTTGTGTGACCCCACCCATACTTTCTCTTTTTGTCTCTCATTCACACAGACTGTGCACTTGCGCCTGACTGATTTAATCGCTGAATAGGGGAGTTTAGCGGTTAACAATAGCAGTTATGAGCTGACCCATTATTCTCACCCCTTCACAGAAAGAGAGACTCAATGCTGGAAGACTACAAATACCACCTAATATGATTCATTTCTTGCATCATTAGTGTGTGTTACGGTATCATGGCATCATTGTTGATATGTCATGACAATAAAACAGTATTTGAGACAGTATTTTCATAACCTAGAGGTAAAAATGCCAAAAAAATACGAACACAACAGTGTCCTGCTAACAGGTTGCAGTTTCTCAAATGCTTTGAGCATGCTCCAGTTTGTTTTATATAGTTCGTGATGGGAGGGTGACTACCCACATTGGCAAGATTGGTCTGTGCACTGTAATAAAAAAATAAAAAATAAAATAAAAGCATTTTATAATCATTTTAGAAAGGAAAATATCATTTAAATAGGTGTAAATGAGACCCTAAAGTAATTCTTCTTCTTCTTATTATTATTATTATAACACAGCATCCATGCACTAAGACAAAGGACTGAGAACTAGCAGTTGTTGAAGAGTAGAGCAGCAGTCAATAGTATATGTGAGTTGGCAGTAATGATACAGTGACTAAAGTAATGACATAGTATTGGTCACTTAAGAATCACCCAGGAGGTGAACTTTCATTTGTTAAACTCCAACTGAAAGCCAAGAGGCACCAGGGTGCAATTGTGTCAATGCCTGTGTTTATCCCAGGGCAGTGAGGTTGACATCAGGTATAGATGAAGGGAGAGAGTTGGATGAAGGGATGAATGGATAGACAGGCAGGCAGGCAGACTGACAGACACACAAACATACACAGGGATTATCCTTTGTATAATCCTCAATTGGAGGGTCAGAGTGCAGTGTAAAGAGAGAGGCATGTTCTGAATTTTCACACCAGCAGTATGTGTGTACATCTGTGTGAGGATGTGTCAGTGTGTGGTTGAGATCATACACTCAAATCTGGTGTGTTTATCAGTGATACTGAGAGTATGAGTTTACATATGTGTTAGAATCTGTTTATGTGTGTGCTTTATGTCTGCATATCTGTGTGTGTATGCATGTGTCGTTGCGTGACAGATGGGCGAATCGTACAAGAGTACAGCACAGATTAGGATTCTGTATCTGTTTGGTTATTTCAAAACTGGGGCTCCGTAACTATCAGCTGTTCAGCTGTGGAGGAATAGTTTGGAAAGCTGTTAGCTTGTTTGGATGGCCCAGAGCGATCTACAACTTTGGATTTTCAATTCATTAGGCTCAGTTGTATGAAAGCCAGCTGATTTCCAGCGCTTTGTTTTTTGGACTCCATTGTACTCTGTCAGAAACAGTTTTTTCTGCTCAGCTGAAACACTGTAACCATTTCTCAGTATACAGCGTGACAAGGGAGTGAACCACTCAAACAAAGAAACAATGCAGCTTTGATGAGATGGTAGTCATTTTGCATCTATGTAAACAGTAAAGTTTTACATGTAGATGACACCTCTGAAGAGTTGTTGTTGTTGTTGTTGTTGTTGGTTCAAAACTTTTAAAGCTGTGTTATGGTAAAAACAACATGGAATATTAAAATTGGCCAATCATGGCAGTGCTGGTTTGTTGATCTGTTGGTAAGTTGGTCAGTCCACCACTCAGCATTTGAATAACACCGCCCTGCATCATATTTGCTGTATGAAATCTGACACAAAAATAATATCCATTTTGCTCTATCATGTCATGTTTTTCACAAGTGGCAATTGTGACCATGATCCAGTTTTTTTGCTATATCTGTAGATGCTTCACTACATCCAAACAACAACAAAACATAACAGATTTTGTGAAAAAGGCAGACTTTGCATATTTTGGTATGAAATTGGGCGACCAAGACAAGCCACGGGCACCTCATTCAGTTTGCCGGGCATGTGCAGAAAACCTCCGAGCATGGACTAAAGGAAAGAGGAGCTTGGGTTTTGGTATTCCAGTGGTATGGATGGAGCCACAGTATCACTTTGATGACTGCTACTTCTGTTTAGTCAATATTTCTGGATACAGTTCCAAAACTAAATCATCTATCAGTTAACCTGCCATCAGTAATGAGACCTGCACCACATTCATATGAAATACCACCTCCTATATTTACTGGCTTAGTTGATGAGAGAGAAGAGTCTGATGATGTTTTGTCTCCAGATGCACAACATTCTAGTGATGAAGACTTTGAAGATCCATCTTCTAGTAGCTCATCTGTCCCCCAGTTATTCACTCAGCCAGAGTTAAATGACTTAGTACGAGAGTTGGATCTGCCAAAGGAAGCGGCTGAGTTGCTTAGGTCTAGGCTCAGTGAGAAAAAACAGATTTTCTTTTTATAGGCATCGTGAGAAGGATCTTATTCCATTCTTTGCAATGGATGATGACTTTGTCTATTGTGTTCATCTTGAAGGTCTTCTGGGTGCAGTGGGTTGTGAGTACGATGCAGATGAGTTGTTCATTGACAGCTCAAAAACCAGCCTAAAATATGTCCTACTGCATAATGGCAATTACTTTGCATCCGTGCCAACTGGTTATTCTGTCCAGTTAAAAGAAACCTGTGAAAATATGCAAATTGTGTTGGAGAAGCTGAAATACAATAAGCACAAATGGACCATACGTGAAAAAATGGATTCTCATTTTGTGACAAAACTGTAAGTGATCAATCAACTATTTTCTGGAAGACAGCAGAAATTTTGTTTTTTGATGCAGACCGGTATAATTGCACTGATATTTTGTGTCCACATTCATGGTGTCTAGATGATGCATCCTACTCACTTTGGTGATCCCTAACTTTTATCTAAGACCACCCAAGGGCCAAAATTATAAATGATTCAGTGAATTATCTTTACTTAATTACCTTGTGAGGCAGCTGGATTATTGCCAGAAAATACATCATGCCAGGCTTCACGCTATGCACTTTGTGCTGACGTACACAGATTAAGTCTTTAGCCATTTTTCTTTTCAGAGCAAATTTCATGTCATGTAAACATTGTGTATAAATATAGGTTGAAAATAGCTTTGTTAATGTGTGAATGTTTTGCTATGTGCTAATGTTGCTTATGCTCCTTAGACTAGTTATCTATCTGGAGGTTAATAGCTGGGGCATGCTAGTCTGCTGAAAGCTGCATTGTATTAAGACTGACCTGTAAAGCTGTGGCCTAAAAAGATGGGTGGATTGGGTGAATTGTTACACCCCAGATTTCAGTGTGGAAAAATATACATGAATCAAATGAGATATGAGTGGTGCAGTGAATAGCATTGTTGCCTCACAGCAAGAAGGTCATGGGTTCAAATCTGCTGGCTGGCTGGGGCCTTTCTGTCTGGAGTTCGCATGTTTTTCCTGTGGCTTTGTGGGTTCTCTCCATGTACTCCAGGTACCTTTGTCTTCCTCCCACAGTCCAATGATGTGCTCGTTAGGTTAATTCGTGATTCTGAATTGGCTGTAGGTGTCTGAATGGTTGTCTCTCTCTCTGTGTTAGTCCTGTGATGGACTGATGACCTGTTCAGGTGTACCCCACCTTTCACCCAGTGACAGCTGGGATAGGCTCCAGCCCCCACCCACTGAATTAGATAAGTGGTCAAGAATATGGATGGATGGCAAATGAGATATAAAGGGTTAGACAAATTAAAATCCATCTAATAATAAAGTAACGTAAACTTGTCATAAAGTTATTAAATAAGATCTAAATACAGATCAGAGATTCAGGAAAATGGTAAATGGTAAATGGACTGGTACTTATATAGCGCTTTTCTACTCAGTTTTGTGTACTCAAAGCGCTTTATACTACATGTCACATTCACCCAGTCACACATACATTCATACAGCACTTTTATCTATACTTAAGTGCTTACTAACATTCACACACACACTCAGACTCCGATGAATGCATCGGGAGCAACGTGGGGTTCAGTATCTTGCCCAAGGATACTTCGGGCTACCTCCTGAGCCACAGCCGCCCCTTTTTTAAAGTAAACACACCAACAGAAAGCTAATGCACACATCAAAATTGCAATAAAACCCCCAAAACCTATTGGACTGCCACTACTGTACTATAATGCCTCGATTATGCCAATATACAGAAAAACCATCACTCCAACTTTAAAAGCTTCAAATGGAGAGGAGGCAATATTTATTAAAAAAAAAAAAAGGTTCTGCAAGTAGTGATTTTTTTTTTTTTTTAAAAAACAAAAAAAGTCAAAAAAAATTTAAAACAAAGAAAAA
>VUQI01061843.1:0-12982 GCA_015106735.1 Paratilapia polleni
GTTATTCCACCAAATATAGATTTCTGAACACTTCCTAAGTTAAAACATTAGTAATGTGTTGTTTAAAAATGAATATGAACTTGTTTTTTTGCATTATTTGAGGTCTGAAAACACTGGACCTTTTTTGGTATTTTGACAATTTTTTCATTTTCTGCAAATAAATGCTCTAAATGAAAATATTTTTATTTGGAATTTGGGAGTTATGTTGTCAGTAGTTTATAGAACAAAATAAAAATGTTCATTTTACTCAAACATATACCTATGAATAGCAAAATCAGAAAAAGTGATATTTTTGGAGTGGTCTCTTAATTTTTTCCAGAGCTGTATATATATATATATATATATATATATATATGTATGTATGTGTGTGTGTGTGTATATAATATAGTATACAGTCTCCTTTGACCTCTGGCATCAACAAGGCATTTTCACCCAGAGAACTGCTGCTCTTTGGATATTTTCTGTTTTTCGGATCATTCTCTGTAAATCCTAGAGATGGTTCTGTGGGAAAATCCCAGTAGATCAGCAGTTTCTGAAATACTCAGACCAGCCTGTCTGGCGGCAACATCCATGCTATATTCAAAGTCACTTAAATCACCTTTTTTCCTCATTGTGATGATTGGTTTGAACTTCAGTTGGTCGTCTTGACCATGTCTACATGCTTGAATGCAGCGAGTTATTGCCATGTGATTGGCTGACTAGATATTTGCAGTACTGAGCAGTTGAACAGGTGTACCTAATAAAGTGGCTGGTGAGTGTAGGTTATAGTGCACAACTTCCACAGCTAGTAAGGTTCACACGCCCCTTGTTGTTATCCTTTCCCTTGAGATTGCTAGGTCAACAGTGAACATCTGGTGGGTCAAAGTGTCAAAGGAAACTGAGGGTGAGGGCTGTGCAGAATGAGAGAACTCCTGCAGTGTGAACACACAGAGCATTTATGTGCAGCAGACATATTGAATCTGAAAGACATTTGTGTCAGGAGTGATGACAAAGTTGTTTTGCTGTGTTACATTCAAAGTTTGAAAGGAGATCCGTAGAAACTCTTCTGCGGTTTGATGTCATATAGGACTAAGATAGACTTTATGATCTGGGTCGGAGTGAGAGAGTTAAATGGCTGGCAGCAGGCATCACTTTGGAAATTAGTTTTTTGGGTCCTGTACAGAGAGACATGTTCATTCAAAATCACTGGTCATACAGTAGGTTGTTAGAAAATTAGGTCAATGGTTAAAGGATAATTGCATCCTTGCAGGGCATCCTTGAATACCTGCAGTGAACTGAGGTGAAAAAGAGGGTTTTGTAACAAAGCAGGAGGAAGAATCCTCGTTGAAAAAAAATAAGTAGTGAACCAAATTATAAAGGAGTGAGCAAATCACAGGGAGGGACAGCAATTTGGACAGATCATTCATGGATAGCTGCCACATAAACAAATCATTGCTGACATGGCAAACAAGACAGCCTTGATGAAACTGTATTTTAATTGTCACAGATTAAAGAAAAGCAAACCTTAAAATAATCATTAGTTCACACATAAACAACCCACCCAATCATGTCAAGTCCCACTGACCAAAAGGGCAGATGGAAACAATCTGAAACAAGGTAAATGATCTTTGCCTTTTTAAAAATATTTTTTGGCTTACTCACCGTCAAACTCACCACATGGGGGCAGCATTGACTCACACTGCCATTGTCTCCCACTGTGGCCATTATTATACAGCATGGAGTATATAATTTCAAAAACAGACGGTGGGGGAAATCTGTCAGAAAACAGCTTAAAGAATACTAACAATAAATTCAAACCTGATCCTTGTATTCATCACAGGGGAGAACCAGGTAGATCAATGTGTAGTTATGCTGAATACTTAATCCCAAGGAGGTCATTGATATTGCTGGAAAAACTAGTAAAGATGCTGCAGTAGTCAGCAAATAGAAGAATATGTGTTTCATTGAATATCAGCCTTAGCTTCATGCTGAGCTGTTGAGCTTCCAAAGATGACTGTCTATCATAAAATAAATGGACTGAAAATAGGAATGAAAATTGACTTAAACAGTGTGTTGTGTAAGTGTAAACAGTGATAAAAACTTGACAATAGATCCCATAGTTACTTAAACTATAAGTATTAATTACTTATAAACAGCTTTTGATATTTAGGTATGACTCAAATAAGTAAAGACAAACATATAATTAGGCCAAATGACTAGCATTAATGTCATAATGTTCATTAAGTCACTTAATGTCTGTAAATAATCTGGGAAAATATACAGGCATTATTGTTATTTTTTTTCTTATATTGCAATTAACTGCTAAACAATGAGTAATGGACTGCTTTAAAGTATTCATTAGTATTCATTACCTTTATCTTTGAGTGGATCATATAATCACATTAAGGCATAAATGGTGATCATCTCTAATTACTCATTAAAGCCAGTTCAGAAATGTAACGTCACATTTTTAATGTCCATCCATCCATCCACCCGTCCATCCATCCATCCGTCTCCCTTATTGGTTGTCCAGGTTAAAGCAACATTGGTAACAGCAGGCCCTGTGTGAACTAGTATTCTGGTTCAACATCATTCATTATGTCTCCATTTCTGCCTCAGAGAACCAATTTTTCTGCCTCTTTGACAGGATTTCCCATATGGGAAATGTCTTTGTGGGTGTATTCCACACATGGGTATGATGGAAACATCACCAGATATTTGACAAATACAAAACTATTATCACCACACCAGATTACATGCACGTTTATGAATGTATTGATAGATGAGGGACAATTTGAAGAAGCAGCAGCTGGAGCCCTAGGTCGAGGAGTGAAATTAGCCATTCTTTGGAAGAATCTTGTTTTATCTTCCCATGTTTTGGGCAGTTCTCAGAGCTAACCGCTACTATAGGTGAGTGTCAGAACTACCGCTGACCTCTAAATTGAGTATGCTGTGCCTCTGCTCCCTTTGCATCAGCTAGGTCCTATACAAAGTCTTTCTTTCTGCATACAATGCAGTTGACTGATGTCAGTCTTCTGCTCCTTCTTAACACATGTGAATAAACAACTTTTTGGTAAGTTGCAGCCTTGACTTGCCATCTTATCATGAAGTGTGTGTGTGTGTGTGTGTGTGTGTGTGTGCCTTAGTGATACTGGGAGCAACATGAGCTCCTGTTAGGGGCACCTGAGGGAAAGTAGTATCAGATGGGGAGTCTGCAAAGAGAATCGTGCCCAGAATAAACACACCAGGAGCCAGGCATGGTAAGTGGTGTTCTTAGCCAAGGTAATAACCCCTGATCTTGATGGGACACATGAGCTAAAATCAGCCCCATGCTGCAGACACATTTTTCTGAATTACCTTCTGAATTAGATTAAAGTATTTGTCAAATTTATCACCTTGAATATTTGCTCTTTCCTGAGATTACCTTTGTAATGTCCCATTCAGGGCTGGTTTGGCATAATTTACCTCAATACAAGAGTGACGTTGACCTCGTGTGTGTTTGTATGAATTTACTTAACAGTTCTCATGGAAACTACAGCATATGACGCAGAGAATGCAGTGACAGTCCAACATTTTATAAAGAGAGAAAAGCTGACGATGAAAGCAAAGCCCAAGGCTTGTTTTTATTGCAGTTCTTTGGAGGATTGTACATGTGTAAATGTCTTGTGTGTATGCGTGCACTCTGTATGAGTACCACACTTTGAAATGTCATTGTACCAAGATCAACAAGCACTGCATAAAAGGTCTGAATATGGATCTCTAGCGAGCTTCACTTTTGCTCTCCTGCTTCAGTATTTATTTGCTCTTGAAGGAAAATTGTGTGGTATTTTTTTTTTGTTGTTGTTTTTATGACATAGTTCTGTTGTCAAACAAATCTATCTTAAAACAGCCATCTGTGAAACAAATACAGACTCACCTTGAATGCTCCCTTGAGAGGCCTGAATTTGTCTCATCAATACTCCAACCTGCAGGCACTTGTGCAATGTTCATTTCTCCACACTGTCCCTCTGCATATTCACAGATATGCTGCTCTTGGGCTCATAAAACCACAGCTCGATTAACCTCCTAAGGTTGGGCAAAGATTTGTTATTGGGTTTCTGCTGATCCCCCACTGTGTATGTCAGTTTAACTCAGAAGCCAACCAGTATTTTAGAGTTGAAATGATTAGCTAATACAGGAGTTCACTGGCAACACATTTAATATTTTATGAAGTGTTTAAACAATCTTTTCAGCAAAAACGCCAAATATTCCATCTTGTCAAATTCAATTCAATTCAATTTTATTTATATAGCGCCAAATCACAACAACAGTCACCTCAAGGCGCTTTATATTTTAGGGTAAAGACCCTACAATATTAGACAGAAAACCCCAACAATCAGACGACCCCCTATGAGCAAGCACTTGACAACAGTGGGAAGGAAAAACTCCCTTTTAACAGGAAGAAACCTCCGGCAGAACCAGGCTCAGGGAGGGGCAGCCATCTGCTGCGACCGGTTGAGGGTGAGGAGAAACAGAAGAGAGCAGAGGGAGACAGGACAAAATGTGAATATTGGCTAATATTTGCTTTCAATGATGTACACTCAACTTATGGCTTTTGACTATTTGGGTAACTGTGTATTAGACAAAAGACAAACAAACACTTTTTTAAAAAAATAATTGAAAACAACTAGATTTTAACACAGTCTGTTTAAAGAACAAGGCAACAAGATGGATGACCTGTCATAGTTAATGTTCTCCTTTAGTAGTGGAAACTACAAACAAATCTACTCTTATTCAATTTAGGTAGACCAAAAATATATTGTAAACCTGGAGCTATTAAGCCCCCTTTGCCCATTTGATATTACAGTCTTGTATAAAATCTTATCAGAATCTGCTGGATGATGCAAAAAAAAAAAAAGATTACTTTTTTATATTTAAGATTAAGCTTGCATTTTACTATTTGATCAAATTAGTAGAAATGATTTTGAAGATTTCAATGTTTCACTTGAGAAACGGGGACATAGGGAAACTGAGCAGGGCTGCGTCTTTTGTAGCTCGTATTCAGCTGCTGATTATAGCAGGAAATGATGCTGTCCAACTGGATGGGAGCCTGATTGTTTACCACATTTGTATCTGTGGAGAAGGATATATGCTTTGCAAAAGAGCAGACAGATTCTGTGTCTTTTCTCTTCTTCTTCTTCTTTTTTTTTTTTCCTGAGTGAATAATCCTCTCTCTTTCCAGTCTCTTGCTACTCCTTAGTAGTGAAGTCTGTTCCGGAAAGGCTGGCTGAGTGGGTAGAGTCAGTATCCAGGTGTCAGCGGTATACTTTCACTGTGTGAAGGTTGAGAGCATGTAGGGATTAGTGGGAAGTGGTGTTTGAAGTGGGTATTACCTTTTTTTATTCACCTCATGTGTATCTTTTCTTTATTTGCCTGGTGTGCCCGAGCAGCTGGAGAGAGTGCCTTGTCAGGGCACAGCGGAGGGGGAGCGAGGGAGGCCAAGCCAAACTTATTCATTCTGGTACCTTCAACTGTAAAAAGAAATATACAAACATTCCTGTTTCCATATTGTAGATATATTAGTTGTGTTATGTATGTAATGTACAAATAGGTTTCAGACCCAGATGACTTAAATCTGTGACAATTTAACGAGGTAGTGCAGATATATTCTTAGCTTTTATATCAAGGCTTACTTGGAAATGAAACGGTTTTATTTGCTTTCACCTGTAATTAAAGGTTTTAATTTTATACCACATTTAAATGGTGATGCCACTTGGGAGCAATACGACTGAGCTGTAAACACAACAATACTACATTCTCACGTTTAAGGGTGACAAGTTTGTTAGCAAACAGATGCTAACATGCAGCAGATGCAGGGAGATGTTAGACGTTAATAATTTAAAATTGTGAATAAAAGTCCCCTATTTGCTCTCATTTCACCCCAGTTATGATTTACACTGCCTACCAAGACAGAGATATGTGGTGCTTCAACTGCTAAATGCTCAATATGTTCACTTGCTAGTCACTAACATTTGTTTGCCTTTTGTTCTGATGATGGGCAGGTAGCACACAATTGTTTTTAGAGCCTTTCCTGCTGAAACAGCTACCTGCTGAGTCCATTACGTGCCCTTTAAGACCTTTCAGTGAAAAATCATTCTCTGTATTGTGCTTGTCATGTAAACAAAGCTGTTGAAAGATTGTTTCTGTTCTTACCCAAATGCTGAATGTGAAGCTTTCTCAGTATTTACAGAATCAAATAAAGAAGGTTAAACGTCTTTAGTCATGAAACGGCTACAAACATGCCCATTTGCTTTGTAAAACACAAAATTAACCAGTTGGGCTTTGCTCTTCTTGAGGCTCAGGCCTTCACCGCTCTGCGTAGGCTGTATTTTTGAGGAGTGGAGTTTTTTCAGGTCCTAGATGTTCCCCTGGCAGCAATAGTCCAGCTGATAAATGCTGGATAACATAAACTGTACTTACCTGTCTCAGAGAAAAACAACTTCGCTTTAGTTTTTATTCCTTCTGTCTCTTCCAGTTTCCTTCCCATTCCAAAAGAAATTCCAGTTGATTGTTGTCTACGAGCTGACTCTGTCATTGCCAAATTGCAAGCCATGCTATAGATATTTGGTGATTCAGGGCTGAATGACCCTCTATCATAGTTTGCATTACACACCTGTCCTTGTGATGGTTTCTGAGCCTGTGGAAAGAGGGGGAAATTTTACAACATTAAGCTTAATATAGAAATCAAGCCATTTCTTCCAGTGAAGAAACAGTTGCAGTGAAGACTGGTCAAGGTGAGTTCAGCGGATTATTCTCCAGTTCCTGAAGCGCTGAAAAATTGCTTTCATCTTCCACCAAAACTTTAGATAGACACCACTAAATAAAGATTTAGCAACAAAAAATAAGATAAATTCCTGTCATACTTCCCCCTGCAGTGCACTGAGTCTGCTCTCCTCAGGGTGTCTAATGACCCTCTGATGGCTGTGGATTCTGGTAATTGTGCCACATTATTTTGTTTGACCTCTCTCGCCACTTTTGACACACTGAAATGTGCGTTTCTCATGCAGTGCCGCTAGCATCTTCCACGATTTTCCTCCTGTTAAGATGGGTGATCTTCTGTTCAAAGTCTTCTCATTTCTCCCTGTTCCCATCACATGGCGCAGCATGCCATTATACAGCAGAGTTAATTATTCACATGTCTGGTTCTGTTCACCAGAAACGTAACATTACTTATCATTGTTTCACTTGAAATACACAGCTGTGATTTAACTAAACAAGACAGCTACCCTCATTAGTGGAGTCATACCCTAAAAACTCCACTTAGCTACCCCTGTCCGCAATCATAT
The DNA here is from genome assembly GCA_015106735.1 of Paratilapia polleni. Taxonomy (NCBI): domain Eukaryota; kingdom Metazoa; phylum Chordata; class Actinopteri; order Cichliformes; family Cichlidae; genus Paratilapia; species Paratilapia polleni. The sequence goes on from VUQI01061843.1 coordinate 7,305, forward strand.
ACACTTACATCTACACACTCATTACCACAGTTTATCTTCTTGTATTATTTTCTTACGTTTTTAAAAACATGAAAGCTGTAGCACGCTGCTGTTTCTACTGGAAATGTATTATCAAATGAAAATAATTTGCCCTGGTTAGAGGTCTGCAGCCTGTTCTTGAAACCTCAATTTCTCCCCTTTTCAATTTGTGCAAATCTCTTTACACAGAAGTCAGTTTTTTTGTCAGCTCTGTCTTTTCCGCTGTCAAATCAAACCTCCAGGCTCCTGATGGAGAAGGGAGCTTATCTCTGATACAGGTCTCCCTTCAGTGAAATTTTTAAAAAGCGTTTTCAAATTATTACATGGTGCAGCACCGGTTTACATATTTGACATCCCTGGCTCATATTGCACCATTAGGCCAATGAATAAAAAAGTAGCACAAGCCGAAGAACTCAAGCAGTCATACTGGATATCATCGTGAGAGAAATCATTTTTTGAAACATTTTGCTAATTTATTCACTATAAACACTGCAAATTGTTCATTAACAATTAATTAATTAATTTGTCCTGATAAAACTGATGCATCTTTTGCCTTCTAATCTGAAAAGCTCTCATGTCTCTCCATGTTTATATTGTAGTTAGAGAGAGACACTTTATTAGGTTCACCTTGCAAGTACAGACTTGGACCCTGTTTTGTCTTCAGAACTGCCTTAATTCTTCATAGCATAGATTCAACAAGGTGCTGGAAAGATTCCTCTGAGATTTTATTCCATATTGACATGACAGCATCACACAGTTGCTGCAGATTAGTCAGCTGAACATCCATGATGAGAATCTCTGAAAAATCCAATAGAGCATCTTTGGGTGCTCTATTGGATTTTTTTAAGATCTGGTGACTGTGAAGGTTATTTGAGTACAGTGAACTCATTTTCATGTTCATGAAACCAGTTTGAGATGATTTGAGCTTTGTGACATAACACATTATCCTGCTGGAAGCAGCCAGAAGATGGGCACACTGTGGTTAAAAAAGGATGGATATGGACAGCAACAATACTCAGGTAGGCTGTGGTGTTTAAACAATGCTCAGTTGGTATTAACAGGCCCAAAGTGTGCCAAGAAAATACCCCCCTCACACCATTACCCCACCAGCAGCTGCCTGAACTATTGGTACAAGGCAGGATGGATCCATGCTTTCATGTTGTTTATACCAAATTCTGACCCTACACAGTAGACAATGAGACTCATCAGAGCAGGCAGTATTTTTTCCTGTCTTCTATTGTACAGTTTTGGTCAGCGTGTGCGAACTACAGCCTTGGTTTCCTATTATTAGGTGACAGGAGTGGCAGCCGGTGTGGTCTTCTGCTGCTGTAGCCCATCTGCTTCGAGGTTCAACATGTTGTGCATTCAGAGATGCTCTAGTTGTAACGAGTGGTTATTTGAGTTACTGTTGCCTTCCTGTCAGCTCGGAAAAGTCTGGCCATTTTCCTCTGACCTCTGGCATCAACAAGGCATTTTTGCCCAGAGAACTGCTGCTCATTGGATGTTTTATCTTTTTGGACCATTCTCTGTAAACCCTAGAGGTGGTTGTGTGGGAAAATCCCAGTAGATCAGCAGTTTCTGAAATACTCAGACCAGCCCGTCTGATACCAACAACCATGCCACATTCAAAGTCACTTAAATCACCTTTCTTCTACATTCTGATGCTCAGTTTGAACTTCAGCAGGTCTTCTGGACCATGTCTACATGCCTAAATGCACTGAGTTGCTGGCATGTGATTGGCTGATTAGATATTTGGGTTAACTAATAAAGTGGGCAGTGAGCATAGTTGTTATAGTTAAAGAGAACAATTAAGTGAAGAATGGAGTAATGTTACAGAGTTGGAGTAAAGGAAGCTTATCAAAAAATAAAAATAAAACAATAGTTCCTGGATTATCAAATTGTGGCAATACAATGACGAGCTATACTTCTCAAAGCATTTACACTTTGGGTGGCGTGGGCATGCTAATAATGCTCTAAATAGATAAAAACTTTCCTGTTCATGCACTGCACCTTGCAGACCATTACGTTTGCAGTGACCATTTTGACTGGGATGAGTACTTTCAGAAAAATAGAAGAACTCGCCAAAACATATTTTGTTGAAGAAAAATGCTCTTTCAAGAGCAGACAGTCTGGTGGTAGTGTTATTAGTGAAAATTATTTTGTTGACCTGGAATCTCTACACACAAAAGCGTGGCAGGACAAAATCAAAACCAATCACAGACACTTAGAATAAAAGCCTTTCTGCAGCAAAAACGAGCACTTCTGTTTTGACACAGGGCATTGCCCAGTGGGATTACTTTGCAGTCATTTTGTGGTTTCCTGTTATAACATGCTTGCTCATAGTATTGGACCAGTTCCACACATTTTTGCCCGTATTGATTTTCTAAACCCAAAAATAGAGCCTAGGTTTTAAATACCAGAAAATTCTTTTAAAAAGAAGAGACATTTTGGCGAAAGCAAGCAACATGGATGTCTCATTAGCAGCAGTGATAGAGTGGGTGGTATTGTGTTCTCCTTGTAAGGCTGTCTGTGTGTGTGTTTGTGTGTCATCATGGAAAAATGTGGCCCCAAAGACACTTCTCTAGCAGGAACTACTGATTTGAGTACTTTGGCACTTGTTTATACACTTTGGAGCCACAAGATTAAAATCACTGACAGGAGACACGAATAACACTTATTCAGTTCAATTCAATTTCAATTCAGTTTTATTTATATAGTGCCAAATCACAACAACAGTCACCTCAAGGTGCTTAATATTTTAGGGTAAAGACCCTACAATATTAGACAGAAAACCCCAACAGACAAACAAGCCCCTATGAGCAAGCACTTGGCAACAGCGGGGACGGAAAAACTCCTTTTAACAGGAAGAAACCTCCAGCAGAACCAGGCTCAGGGAGGGGCAGCCATCTGCCATGACTGGTTGAGGGTGAAGGGAAACAGAAGAGAGCAGAGGGAGACAGGACAAAAAATACATTCTACTTTTAGAAACGCTAGGAACCACAAGTAAGCCTGCAGTCTCTCTTTCTAGTCTCTGTCAGTACTTAAGCTTTTAACTGAAGGCTTTTTATGGAACTTTTAGAAGAACCTGATAATAATGAATTACAATAGTCCAGCCTAGAAGTAATAAATGCATGAACTAGTTTTTCAGCATCACTCTGGGACATGATGTTTTTAATTTTAGCGATGCTGTGCATGTTTGTTTAATTTGCACATTGAAGGACATATCCAGATCAAAAATGATTCCTCACAGTGTTACTGGAGGCCAAAGTAATGCCATCCAGAGTAAATATCCAGTTATCTGGTTAAATATCTGCCATATTTCTAATGTTTTTAGAGCCAAACACAATAACCAAATTTTTGTAAATTGTTTTGAAATTGGAAGTAGGAAATTGGAGGCCTTTATGTCTTTAAGTTGCTTCATGAAATTTCTTTTCTTCACTATCTGTATCACCATCTATTCATCTACATATCTCGCTGTTTCTTCCCCAGGGCCCCTGCCAGAATCTGACTTGTTTCCCTCCAGATATTAAGTGTTTCGGATTGTGTGACGTTGGCACCGTAACTGTCCCACTAATGTACAACGAGGTCATCAAACAACAACCAGTCGACTTCCTGGATCTTGAGGGAGCTTACAGTGACTTTGCAATAAACTTCATTACCACATCAGCCAAGAAGAAACAACCTTTCTTCCTCTACTATCCATCCCATGTGAGCAACAAGAACAGTCTGTGATATAATATATGAAATAAAGAGGGCAAAATAAAGCTTACAATGAGTGCAGGATCAGAGCTCTCCCTTGGTCAGTCAAAATCTTTAAATGCCTAAAAATGTGTTTTCAGAATGGTAAATAAATAGTACTGTGTATGTCCATGACTTTTTAAAGTGAGAAAATTCACAATCTTTTCAGTCTTGTAGATAGATTCTGGTAACTCAGTAATCAGTGTTTTTTTCTTATTCCTCCAGCACACCCACTACCCCCAGTATGCAGGTCCAGGGGCAGCTGGACACTCTTTAAGAGGTCCATTCGGAGATTCCCTTTTGGAGTTTGACAACACTGTAGGCAAACTGATGGCAACTCTGGAGAAAACAGGAGTGATCAACAACACATTGGTCTTCTTTACATCTGACAACGGGTTGGTTTTCAGTTTATTATCATATTTGTGGCTAAATCTATGAACTCTGTGTATTGTTAGTCAGTTTACTTAAAGACAACAATCACGAGAACTGCAATTCAAACTTACAGGGTTTTCAAGTTTAATTCCTCATGCTGACGTTTGACCACCCTCCAGGAAAATTTTATTTTTCCTCTGTTCAGTGGGCAAGTTTCTACACATCTTTCCCCTCTTATGATAATGCATTTATTGTGTTTTATCAAATACGTTGTGTTTTCTCTCTCTGCATATAGGCCTGAACTGATGCGTATGTCCCGTGGAGGCAACTCTGGTCCTCTTAAATGTGGCAAAGGTACCACATACGAGGGAGGCATGAGAGAACCAGCCATCGCCTACTGGCCAGGGACCATCATGCCAGGTACGGACATTTTAGTGGTCTGCAAAAAGTCAAGACTGGATTATGCTTTCAAACACAAAAAAATGTTTTGTTGTTGAACCACTCTAGATCTTACCACACAGATTGGTTACACTTGGCTTTCAGAAAAAGCTGATCTAATATCAGTTTTCCCTGTCAAAGACAATGTTTCAGTCACATTCTAAAATTTACTGCTGACCATATTCTAAAACATACTATTAAGTTGTTCTTAAGCCAATTCTGATTCTGAAAGTAAAAAAATGTAACTGCCTGTTAATGCAAATATTCAAATCAGCCAATCACATGGCAGCAATTCAGAGTATTTAAGCACGTAGACATGGTAAAGACAACCTGCCTAAGTTCAAACCAAGAATCAGAATGGGGAAGAAAGGTTATTTAAGTGATTTTCAATGTGGCATGGTTGTTGGTGCTAGGCAAGCTGGTCTGAGTATTTCAGAAACTGCTGATGTACTGGGATTTTCCCACACATCCATCTCTAGGGTTTACAGAGAATGGTCCAAAAAGAGAAAATATCCAGTGAGCAGCAGTTCTCTGGGTGAAAATGTCTTGTTGATGTCAGAGGTCAGAGGAGAATGGCCAGATTGCTTCGAGCAGATAGGAAGGAAAGAGGAACTTAAATAACCACTTGTTATAGCCAAGGTATGCAGAAAAGTATCTCGGAATGCACAACACATTGAACCTCGAAGCATATGGGCTACAGCAGGAGAAGACAACACCGGGTGCCATTCGTGTCAGCTAAGAACAGGAAACTGAGGCTACATTTCACCACCAGTGCCTAAGTTTATATATATATATATATATATATATATACAGCTCCGGAAAAAATTAAGAGACCACTCCAAAATTATCACTTTTTCTGATTTTGCTATTCATAGGTATATGTTTGAGTAAAATGAACATTTTTATTTTGTTCTATAAACTACTGACAACATAACTCCCAAATTCCAAATAAAAATATTTTCATTTAGAGCATTTATTTGCAGAAAATGAAAAAATTGTCAAAATACCAAAAAAGGTCCAGTGTTTTCAGACCTCAAATAATGCAAAAAAAACAAGTTCATATTCATTTTTAAACAACACATTACTAATGTTTTAACTTAGGAAGTGTTCAG
>VUQI01061844.1:0-14625 GCA_015106735.1 Paratilapia polleni
GATTGGCGTAACCGGGTGTCATTACTGCCGACGTGAATTACAATCTTACCAAATCTACGTTTATCCTTAGCCAGCAGTTTTAAATTTCCTTCAGTGTCGCCTACTCTGGCCCCTGGAATACAATTAACTATGCTCGCTGGAGTCTCTAGCTTCACGTTTCTGAGAATTGAGTCGCCAATAACCAGAGTTTTTTCCTCAGCGGGTGTGTTGCTGAGTGGGAAAATCGATGTGAAACGTAAACGGGTTGGTGGTGTACCGGGGGCTTTTGTTTCAGACTACACTTCCTCCTCACCGTCACCCAGCCGACCTCATTCCCCGGCTACTCAGGGCCTGCTGGGGGACAGGTAGTTGGAGCTAAGCTACCTTCGCCCACACCAGCTACAGGGGCCTGGCTTTTCAGGATTTTCAATGGTGAGGAGCTGAGTCTTCAATTCATTGAGCCTCCAAAGCTACAAACTGGCTACATTTATTACAAGTATCATTATTAATAAAGGAGGCCAAGGAATAGCTAAACATTTGACACACAGAGCAGGAAAGAGGTGAGACAGGAGAAGCCATGCTGACAGTGATTCGGCTACAAGCTAAGATAAAAGCTACACTAAACTAGCGAATCCCTAAAGACACAATGAGTGAATGACATGAATACAAATTTGCAGGTGATTCAGCAGAAAGTGTGCTATTAATAAAGCACGTGTAGGTTACACTATGAAAATAAGTCACTATGTGAAAGTTAGTAGTTAGTTAATCAAGCTACACAAGTTAAGCTACATAGCAAGCACCACTGTGCGATGAAACAGGAACAGGAAATGATACCACAGAGAGCCAACACCAAGTGAGGATAACAACTGCTTGTGCAAGTAAATTCAATTCACTGTTATTTATATAGTAGCAGTTCACAACAAAGTTTTGTCAAGGTGTTTTATATTGTATCCTACACTGTTAGGGAACCCCCACGGTCAGCAATTGATCTTTCAATTCAGGCCTCAACCAGTGCTGCTGAGGCAACTAAAACAGGAAACATACCAGATGAATAAAACTGAATTCCGTGGGAAACACAGTAACACGGCTCAATGATCTCTTCATGAAAAAGAACTGTTTTATCTGACCAACCTGACCTGTGAATCAAACAGTGTGTTGTGTGTGCTGAACATACCTGAGGTCTGCTGTTCCTACAAGCCTCCTCCAGGTTTTTATGCCAGATGATTGCTGAAAACCTGGATCCTGTCTGGAACTTGTAAACATTGCCTGTGAAGTGAAGTACTCTTTTTGAGTATCTGAACTTAAAGACTAACTTAAAGATAAACAAAGGCAACAGGAGCTCTGCTGGTGATGAGAGGCTGACCTTTGTCTGGGTCATTGAGCTGGAAGATGTTTGGTCGGGCTGGGTCATCTGGCAGCACCACCATCCAGCCAGTCACACAGACTTTCTTACAGGGGCTTGTCTTGTACTGCAGCAAACACAGAGCACAGAATACAAGCTCATCAGATTCACAATAATGGTATGAAAAAAAACTACCAGGACAACAATAAACCAAAAGTGTTAATGAATTCTCCACTTGCACTCACTGGACAATACTACAGTTATCTATCAGGGGGAAACCTTCACCTCACTTCTTTGAGCAGTCTTGTAGGGATGGGGTCCAATAGACACGTTGATGGTTTAAAGTTCATGACAGTACAATTAGAAAAAATGAGCAAATACTGCCAAGTTGAGTTCCACTGTGTCATGCTCTGAATTAGAAATTGTTATCCATGCCTTTATTTCATCACATCTGGATTATTGTAATTCATTCTTCACTTGTCTTAACAAAACTTCCTTGGAACATCTGCAGGTTGTTCAGAATACAGCTGCAAAGCTTCTGACTAAGTCTTCTAAGTACTCACATATCACACCATTGCTGATGCAGTTGCACTGGCTCTCCATTAACTTCAGAGTCCACTTTAAGATTCTGGTTTTGACTTTTAGAGCTCTGCATGGACAAGCACCAGCGAACATCAGTGAACTTTTACATCTATACATTCCCAGCAGGTCCCTGAGGTCTTGTGACCATTGCCTGCTGGGAATGTAAGACTGAGAACTAAAGGAGACAGTGCTTTTGCAACAGTGGCCCCCAGACTCTGGAACTCTCTCCCACTGAGCTTGAGATCTGTGGACTCAGTGATCTCTTTTAAAAAGCAGCTAAAAACAAATCTTTTTAAACTTGCTTTTGGGTAACATTTTATTTTCTGGCATTTTTGTTATGAAGCACTTTGTGATATTTATCTAGAAAGGTGCTATATAATTAAAATTTTACTTTACTTTTACCTTAGAAAAAGACTGAACAAGCACGGCTTGTTTGGAAAGTTTGCCAGGAGAAAGCCTCTTCTCTCTAAAAGAACATGGCAGCACAACTTGGGCTTGTAAAGTTGCACCTGAACAAACCACAAGATTTCTGTAACAATGTCCTTAGAACAGATGAGACCAAAGTGAAAATATTTGGCCATAATGGACAGTGCCATGTTTGGTGAAACCCAATCACAGCATATCAACACAAACAACTTATACCAATTGTCAAACCCGGTAGTGGAGGGGTGATGATTTCAGCCTGTTTTACAACTACAGAACCTGAGCATCTTGCTGTCATTGAGTTGACCATGAACTCCTCTGTATACCAAAGTATTCTGGAGTCAAATGTGAGGCCATCTGTCTGACAGCTAAAGGTTTGCTGAAACTGGGTCATACAACAAAAGTTGTTAACCTGACTGAAATGCTGCGACGGGACCTTAAAAGATCTGTGGATCAACGAATGCTTGCAAACCTCAATGAACTGAAGCAACGTTATAAAGAAGAGTGGGCCAAAATTCCTCCACAGTGATGTGAGAGACTGATAAAGTCATAGAGAAAACAATTGCTTCAAGTTATCGCTGCTAAAGGTGTTTCTGCAAGCTGTATCATGTACTTAGTTTTTCATACACTGCTTCTGCATCTTAGTTTTTGTTAAATAAATAATGACAAGGTGTAAGATATCTTGTTTTGTTGTTCATCTGAGGTTGTATTTAAATACATTTTTATTATGTCCTGATATGTAAAACCTTAGAATTGAAAGAGGATGGACTTTTTCACATGACTGTAGGAGTAGTCTCATGTTTTCAGGCATCAAACTTACATGCTTCCTCTCAGAGGCCCGCAGTGCTTTCGCTCCATAGAATGTCAGTGTTGATCCAGACAAAGTGATCCAAAATCTGGTCCATGAGGACAACTGCCAGACAGCAAATATATAGACAGGCCAAAAACAGCTCAGTCATCCTAAAAGCTTTTTTAAAATTATTGACATGTTGAACCATACTGAAGGCAAAATGACTAACTTAAACTGCAGTGAAATCAAAGCTCACCATACCTTTGGCTTCCGTCCCTCCTTCAGCAGTGTTTTCCTTCTCAGGGGTCCTTCAATGGTCACACTACCAGCTTCGCTGCATCCATAACAGGAGTTGGTAGCAGAGGAGCTAAGGATGTTGGGTAGTGAAGAACATTCAACACTGTAAGCAACTGAAGCAGTATTCAGAGATCAGTGAGTGCAATTCTTTAACACACTGATGCTCTTTCTGGAGGATGGTGAGATAGTGGGAGACAACCAAAGAGAGATCACTTTTCAGTATCAAAAAATAAAGCACCCTATGAGTCTGTTTAAATAAAAAGCTCATCCATTTCTAAAAGCATCTGTTGGCAAAGAACAAGGGTCATTGTGTGGTGTGTATTTTTCAATGGAGTTTGATCCTACAAGATGTAGGTGTTTACTGTGTTATGGATACAATATACTGAACAATGTATTGAATAACAGCTAGTTGTTAGCAGATGAGCTAGTTTCTTCTGACAATAATCTTAACAGACAAGAATCTAGTGCAGGCAGAAGATGTAGTGGTGCCACATGCTTTGAAATTTAACACTGCTTCCACTGTGCCTGTGTCTCAGTCACATGATAGATGGCTTTATGATTACCTTACTTTGGACTCATACATGCAAGAAATGTAAAATGATCAATTGGCAGTGAAATAACAAACATTAACATTATTTCCAAAGGTAGTCTGTCTTATGTTAGATGAATTATGAAAAAAGATAAACAAAGAGCACACACCATCTCTTCACTGACTCACACAGACTGTAGCAGTGAAGTGAAGCTGGCACAAGACAAAGATGTAATCTGCTGTTACTAACAGTGTACTCTCAGCTATATGTTAATAGTCTATAAAAAAGAGTGACATTTTGTTAACCTTAGAGCCCTCAGCCATGTTTACATTGTAGCAGAAAAAACCCCCAAAAACAAAACAGTCAGAGTTCTCCCTGTGCCTGTATAGGTCTGATCTAGCATACCCTGGCTTCCTCTCACAATCCATAGATATCAGTGTTAGGTTAATTGGTGATTCTAAATTGGCCGTAGATGTGAATGTGAGTATAAATGGTTGTCTGTCTCTCTGTGTTAGCCCTGTGATAGATTGGCGACCTGTCCAGGGTGTACCCTGCCTCTCGTCCTATGACAGCTGGAATAGGCTCCAGCCCCCCTGCAACCCTGAACTGGAAAAGCAGAGGAAAATGGATGGATGGATGGAAGCTGGCTGTAGGTATGAATGCAAAGTAGATGATGTGGTTAGGTGCACAGAATAAAGTGCATTATGAATATATGTGAAAAAGATAAAATGTGCCTTGTAGTGTAAAGCACTTTGAGTGGTCAGCAAGTGTAGGTAAGCGATATATAAATGCCATTCCATTCTATTCCACACATTTAAATTGAGAGATGTGTGATGACCTGTGCTCTGTGGAGCCAATTTGCACAAAAAAAAAGGTATTTTCTTAGATAATTCTGATTTTATATAATTTACTACAATGAACGCATTTTTATTTTTGTAACTTTCATTTTAATTAAATTTATTTTTAATACTAAAATACTGACCATTTAAAGTCCATACCAGGTTACAGGACCTTCTATCATTCAAACAAATATAGAGTGAAAGTGCTTACTGCACAAAGCCTTATCTTAAAAAAATAACTAAATATAAACTACAGTATACACCACTTTTTCCTCACATTTTACATGAACACTTTGGTCTGATGTTACACCTCCAAACCACTAGCTGTTGGTGGTGCAACTACACTGCTTCTTTTTGCATTTTAAAAATACAGTGTTGAGCAGATCATGCTGGAGTTGGTGTAAATAAATACTGAACAGCTGAGAAAAGAGAGAAGATTTCTAAACTGACTGAGCTTATTAAGGATTTACAGAGTGGTGAAAGCAAGTAAATTACAGATTGCTACACTGGCAGATTAGTGGCAACCCTATTAGTGTTAACATTGTGAGAAAGTCATATGCAACTAGAATTGCAAGCACTCCCATGCAATTTGGACCCTTATAAAGTACCAAGATCCAAGACAAGTATCTCTAATTCACACACCAATCTACAATCTACCGAACCAAAGCATCTCAATATATTTTGAAAATAAGAATTTCACCAGCCATAACAGTCAGGAAATAAAGAGCATTGTGCAATAAGGCTTTAGCCCACATCCTACCAACGTGTTTAACATACATGGACTGCTGAGTAGCGTCCCCGGGAACGACAGGAACAATTTACTGTAAGAAGCAGTCATAATAGCAAAATAATAGTAACAGCAAATTTATTTATTTCACCTCAAAGCATTATTAGTTATGCAATTAATGTCATCTAAAGAAAAAATTATTATTATTATTGCAAAGTTACAATTAATTTGCATACTTCATAAAACAAAAATCTATAAGTTTCTTTAATCTTTGGTTTGATATGGTTGCATTTTGACAGGTTGGTTTGGCCCAACACAGCAGCGACACAGGCAGGGTGTGATCTGTCCTTTGAGTGACTTGATTCCAAGTGTTGAACTTGCATTTGGTAGCTGTTGACTGGAACACTCAATACGAGGTCCAAAGAGATGTTGATGCAAGCAAAGGAGGCCAACATTAGGCTGAAAAACCAAACTAAAACTATCAAAGAGACAGCAAAAACTTTAAGAGTAGTCAAATCAAGCATCTGGTACATTCTGTTCTTAAAACAAAGTAATGGACTGGCCAGCTCAGCAACATTAAAAGGTCTGGAAGATCACAGATCAAGTAAAAATGGGTAGTTTTGCATTTTGGATCAATGATTTATGGGTATAAAACAGAAAAACAACAAATGTTTCCAGGTAATCACTATACCTCTGGAAAATAAATGAAACATGTAGTTTTGCATTTTGCAGCCTTGATTCATAGTTACTACAAAGAAACCACCACAAATGTTTCCAGGTAATAAGCCACAGCCTCAAACATATAATTACATTATTACCTTCAAACAAAGGGGATTTTTTTTTTTAGACTTTAAGGTAGTATTAATTTCAGCATTATAATCAACTTATATTAATATTAGATAAATGGACAGGTACTTATATTGTGCTTTTCTACTCAGCTTTGAGTACTCAAAGTGCTTTACACTACATGCTGCATTCACCCAGTCACACACACATTCATACAGTGCTTTTATCTACACATAAGCGCTTAGCTAACATTCACACACACACACTCACACTCCGATGAATGCATCAGGGGGCGAAGCAGGGTTCAGTATCTTGCCCAAGGATACTTTGGCATGCAGACTAGGGCAGCCAGGGATTGAACCACTGACCTTCCGATTAGTAGACGGCTCGCTCTATCTCCTGAGCCACAGCCACTACGTGGTAGTAGGTCACTACCACATTAATGTCACTATATTAAAAATGTTTAAACTTCCAAAATACTGCACAGAAATGATCATTTTATTGTCCACAGGCCATCATATTCAATTCAATTTTATTTATATAGCGCCAATTCACAACAACAGTCCCCTTAAGGCGCTTTATATTTTAGGGTAAAGACCCTACAATATTAGACAGAAAACCCCAACAGTCAGACGACCCCCTATGAGCAAGCCCTTGGCAAGAGTGAGAAGGAAAAACTCCCTTTTAACAGGAAAAAACCTACAGCAGAAGCAGGCTCAGGGAGGGGCAGCCATCTGCCGCGACTGGCTGGGGGTGAGGGGAAAAAGAAGAGAGCAGAGGGAGACAGGACAAAAGATACACTATGGGAGAGAGACAGAGTTCAATAATAAACCCATTAGGTGATCATTCTGTGTAAGTTTGATTACATTCGGACTAGTACTGTAGGAGGACTAGAGATTCTTGGGAATTATGAAGGGATGGACAGATGACTGATGCCTCACCATGACATAAACTCATAGGTCCTTCATATGGATGAGCTAAGAAAACTGTTAATGGTAACAGTAGGTAGCAATGGTGTCTAACTGACACCAGTGCTTAAACAAGTATTAAGTAAGTATTTTTCCGTTTTCTGAGAAAAAAGATTTCCAGAATGAGAACTGATTGATAGATCATGTGATAGACTGGCAACCTATCCAAGGTACTCTCACCCTGTGACAGCTGGGACAGACTCCAGCCTTCCTGCAACCGGTCATATTGTCTCATTTCTAACTATGAATGGAGTTGCTGGTTTTTTTTTTGTTTGTTTGGTAAACCAGTCTCTAAGCCTAAATACTGATACTCAACACTTTGTTGACACAGACTATAAGTCTGTAAAATGAGTATCAAAAGAGATGCAGTACTATAGACTAGCATTATATACGGACCGGGGCAAGACCTTTTCATATTGTTAGGTTTGACATTACAGTACCCCAACCAACATGAAAGGAAAGAATGTCTTTATTGTCATTGTACAATTGTTCAACAAAATTTGAGTGCAACTGCTAAAAGGTACAAAAGATCAAAAATGCAAGATAAAAAAGATAAAAGAGATAGATGATAAAGTAACTTGCATACAAAATAACTGATAACACTGTAAATAAATGAATATTGCACAGTTGTATCCTTGATACCAGCAGGATATTGTTATTGCACTTAAACATGATACTGCACAGTTTTTATTCAGAGTTCAGTTCTTATATGGCACATGGATAAAACCTGTTCGGGAGTCTAGAGGTGCGGCTCTTAATGGACCTATTCCCAGAGGGCAGCAGGGTGGTTGCCTGGGTGAGATGAGTCCTGGATAATGTTTGTTCTGGGTGTAAAATAGGGAAGTGGATGCATAGTATGCTACATCCTGATGTGTGGTGACCACACTCAAAGCAGTCCTGGAGATGAATGGTTGTCTGTGTAGGTTCTGAGTGATCCAGGTCATATTAGTCTTGATTGCTTGAAAACAAAGCTTCTTTTTGGTTTGTGAAGACATGTCACCTTTCATCCAAGAGGCTTCTTCAGTTCTAAAACAACTGATGGAGAGTTCCAGGTAGCTGATAACTGGTATCATAAACCACCACCTCTGCTCAACGATGGTCATTCACAGTGGACGTAGATGGCCTCCTTTATTCCTCTCTCAAACCATTTATATTCTCAGTCCAAAATGTGAACATTAGTATCCTCAAAAAAAGTGGGCTTGCCCACAGAAAACCCACATGGGGGACCCTTTGGGTTAGCCCATGCAGACCCCACAGTTGTTTTACCCTTTGGGGTTCCTTTGATAGTTTTCTATGGGCGGCCCATTGAGGTCTTGCCCACAAAATGGCCCATGTAGGCTACCCCATGTGGGGCCCATAGCAGTTTTGCCCTTTTGTGTCTCCATGACAGTTTTCTGTTGGCAACCCATAGTGGGCTTGCCCATAGAAAAGTGGTACACTATGATCAGGTCTGTTTTATATACAGTGCGGGGCCTAGATTTGCCCTACATTTCACGCCGGTACTGTGGGTTATGTGGGTCTGCCCACATTGACCCCACATGGGCCCCAAGAGGGCATGTTTGCTGGGACACTACATTGTGTCTTGTTTAGCTTGTGGCTGTGTCTTTTATCTTTGGGATGAACCAGTTTTTCTCTGAGGGTGTTGCTGGGCCTGAAGTGTGTTGGGATGTTATGCTTGAAAAAAATTCTTCAGCGTTTCTCTGACAAGAAAGGGACTCATCAGTTGACTCATGTGACATCAATAGCTCATTTAATGACGGGTGGGGCAATGTCTCATGAAGTATTCACAACTTGGCCCTTGTGACAGTAATGACCCACACCTTGTTTCACACCTTGGTGCATGTGACGACTCACATGATTAATCAGGACCACCTCCAAGGGGACAGCCCCTGTAGGGTTAAATACCTGGAACTCTCCATCAGTTGTTTTAGAACTGAAGAAGCCTCTTGGATGACAATGTCTTCACAAACCAAAAAGAAGTCTAGTTACCTTTGCATTTCTCACATCAGGTGTTGTTTTCCTGATGAGAGGTCTGTATGCTAGAGTAAGAAAGAGAGATAGGTTGTAACACCGGCCAAGGTGTGGCTGGGTGGAGACTTTGTAACCTTCTCTAATATTGCTATATACGTGATCCAATTTGTTTTGACCTCTCACTGGTCACGTAACATGCTGGTAGAATTTAACGAGGATAGTTTTTAGATTTGTGTGGGTAAAGTTCCCACAGAAAATCCCATTAGGATGTACTGTTTGCAGTTCGCTAATGACTCATGTTCAATGCTTTTTTGACATTAGCACTATGTGGAATACACACAGCCATGACAATACTAACAGTGAACTCCAGTGGCAAGTAAAATGGCCGGCATCTCAATTCAATAAACTCCAAATCTGGTGAACAGTGACTTTCAATGACTGTTGCATTTGTACACCATCTGTCAGTCTTCCTCCTCTGTTTTTACTGGAGTGGCTATTCCTGTCAGCATGGTGCACTGTGCGACCTGCTAACATGACATCTCCATCAGTGATCCCTATGTGAAGTCAAGTCTGTGTAATCACCATAATCAAACAGTTCTATACCGGTTTTTGTGCTTCAGTGATAAGCTCTAGTTCATCCATTTTGTTACTGAGCGATCTGGTATTGATCAGAAAGATGCTGGGTAGCCTAGGCTTGTGTGAAACTTTCTTTAGCTTGGTTTGAGTGCCGGCCCAGCAGCCTTGCTTCAGCCTTCTTTCCCAATGCTGCACATCCTGGGTCTTCTGTCCGGGGCAATCCCTGGCAGGATGTACTCATTGTGTTAACTCCTGATGAATTCCAATTCACCACACAATGTCCCAATCCTTAACAGATCTTGTTGGTTATATGTTCGACAGATACGCTAAGCAGATAAACGATATACAATAGAACCACTTCAAGGAGAACAAAACTGCTGTATCAGTGCACGCTTTCTTATCAAACACTGACTAAGTTTATGCTGCTCAGCATTGCAAACTGATCTGAGTTGTAAACAATCAATAACTGACTTATTTACAACTGCTTTTTGCAGTTTTTTTTCACAACAAAGGAAAATTTTATGGTATTGTGAAATATTTAACATCAACTTCTCTTTTGCAGCAGTATCAAAGTTACTCTTGATAACTCTCAACGTTTAGAACTACTTTCTTGTGAGGAAACTGTCACAATTCAAACTGTACGGCAATTTTTTTTTGGTAATTTGGTAAACAGTCTTGAGCAACTGCCATATCCCAAAATTCAGTCAGTGTGTCTGTAACTAGTAAAGTTCCTTTTAATCAAGTAGTATGTGCCACCCAAAGCAATATTACCCTCAGCATGCAGTTAGGTAATGAAGGGAGATAAAAAATCAAACATTAGACATAAACACTGGATTCTTCCACACAATGACTTTATCTTCTTAATACTATAATACTGATTTCTTGGTCTGCCAATTCACTGTACCTGTAAACATAGCTGCGGCTCCGGGGGGAGTTGCGAAGAGGTACCCTCCAGTTGGGGCCCAGTGTTGCATACATGCGGCCCCTGTTTGTCACACATTGTCACAGTCAGTCTGAGGGGCTCATGGGACTGCCTTTGTGGTTAGCAGTACTTGTGCCACAAGAACCCAGAGTGTAAACCAAAGCCAGTTCAAACACTTTACTGTGATATATGACTAAACAAATCATGCTGTCCACACCCACCCTCTTCTAACTGTGCCAAATTAAATTACTCTTGCTTTACATTTCTATCTCTGCTCGGACAAACGTAGATACACGGTACGAATAACTTCACGTAGGCAACATGCAAATTTATATCATATACAATGGAGGAACAGATACAAACTAATGACACAGAAATACATTATTACACTAAATTCATATAAAGTTTACAAAATAAATCTGGCAATGTTCTACTGAAGTTTTTTTTTCTTATCAACAAATCCCATGTGCAAATTATTAAAACACATCAGTGAGCCAGTCGGTGTGTTTTTTACCATGAACATGCACACTGTAGTTTAGTTTGTTCCACACACCATCAGAAATGCATAAAAGATCACCAAATATGGATTAATCCACCACAGAAAAGCTGCACTATATTTCCTGGCAAATATTACTCCAGCTTGAGTAACATTTGCTAAGAACTATAGTGAGCAGCTGTTTTAAGACATTTCTGAGCCTTTTTGAAAATGAAAATATTAATTTATCTAGTTTTTGTTGTTTTTTTCTTTTGTTTATTTGTTTGTTTGTTTTTAAAGATTTATAGCCTCAGTAGAAGGATGGGGACGTGAGAAATTACTAACAGACTCACCAAAATACTGTTGATTTTGGTCTTTTCATGGGATTTACTGGCTATCATAAAATGTAAAATATTGTCAGCCTCATCTTACCGCAGCTTTAAAAAACAAGTGGTTTAGCCAAGACAAAAGTCTTTTTTCTTTCTTTAATGTGAGCATACTTTGTCATTTTAAAATTATTAAAATTCTTAAGAGTTAAATGATCTTACCTCTCCATTGCAGGTGACAGCTCCTCTCCAAATGAGCTTTCACTGCTGCCTATCATGGGGAAAATGAAAAACAAAGCAAAGGTTGTTTACTTGGATTTGCCAATAAATTTAATTTTTCTGAATATTTTAGTGCTAAAAAATATGCACATAAATGGGCCACACATACCTAATGACAGGCCATTGGACACAGACATACTGTGCGGATCATTTCTGACTGGACTCTGAGACTCTAAGAAGCTGTCATCCAGCAGGTGTCGCGCTTTCTCTATAGGAAACGTGGCACTCCTGCTCTCTGACATGCCGTACTGACACATCATACTATGGACAGAGATCAACCATCAGGCAAACAGGGAAACATACAGACGCTGGTCATACATGTTATGCGTCATGTCATGGCTCAGATACAGATTTTGAATACTACACATTAGTTCAAGTAACAGAAGCATTTGATGGCTCTAAAGTTAAGTCTAACCCCACTATCTGTGGAACAGAATCTCTTCTGCTGCTTGTAATGTTTCACTGTGCAGTTATAGAACAAGAATACAAGATAACATTATTCCTTAGACAATAAGACGATCCCAACCTCTTTTATCAGACCACCAGGACAATGGAGAGCCTTGTGACTTTTGTATATCAGATTTCAATCATATGAACTCTGCATTAACAACTACAACACATACCAATGTTATGCTGTAACCCGTTACATGGCTTTTCTTTATTTTGTTGCTGTGTTTTTTGCCGTTTTGTTGCATTCTGTTAGAAATGTCTAATATTATATTAATGGGTTTAAACATCAAAGAGCTTCTCATGGCATGGTCATGTTAATCTAAAAAACTGATGCGTTTCAGCCTTCATCGGGGAGTTGAACAGATTTCATGGAAAGAACGGCACCTTTCTAGGGGTGTTCCACCAATAGGAATCTTCCACTTGGCAAACATCCACCTGGGGTGAGAGTGGAATATTCCACCAGTGTTGTTATATCATTAGGAATCTTCAAAACTTGGGCTTATCCAAATTTTGAAGAATCCTATTGGCAGAACATCACTGGTGGAATATTCCATTCTTACCACAGTGGAAGTTTGCTATTGGTGGAACACCACAAGTGGAAGATCCTATTGGTGGGACACCTCTAGAAAAGAGCCGCTGTTTCCATGAAACTCATTTAAATCCCTGGTGAAGGCTTGTGTTCTGAAACACATCAGAGTCTTTTAGGTTAAACAAGAATATGCCATGACAATAAAGCCATTTTTAATATTATTTAAAAGAGAGTGCCTTGGAGTCCTTTAATGCTTAAACTTACATGGATTCCTTCCAAAGAGCATCTCAAACAAAAACAACACAGGACAACAAAAAAAATGTAGGCCAGTGTTTCTGAGCTTATGAACAACAGTTTTTTTTTTCCAGAGATATGTGGTCCTCGCAGGACAGTCACTACAAATATATCATTTTATAGAATATGATGCTGGACATTAACCAGAATATAAACTGTTTCAAATGAGCTCAAATTTAAACATCTGCAGCAGTAACATTAATCCATTTAATGCTGATGGAGAACATTTTTCAGCAGAATAATTATTTTTACTTTTGATATTTTATGTACAATTTTCTAATAATACAGTTTTATGTGTTGTGAGGCGTTTTCATCGTGTTTTATTGCTTGTTTTCGGAATGGTTTGAAAAAATGTCTCCACGACTTGTCATTGTCAGCTAACAGTAAATAATTTTTGGTCATACAGCAGATATTTATTTAACTATAGAAGTAATAATATTTTACAATTCTTCAGCCAGGAAGGAGTTCAGAAAGGTGAAGACGTCCATGTAAAGTGCAGGAAGGTGCAGGAGGCTGTCAGAATATTTAAAAGAATAAAATACAGGCAGCACAAACAGTATGTTTTAATCTGATCCAATTTGTCTTGTTAAACAGTGAAGGAAGATATTTTTATTTGTGTGTGTGTGAGTGCGTGTGTGTGCAGTGGTGGTGGTGGTGGTGGTGGGCTGGGGGTTGTCTCTGCTTGCCTTTCTGTAAAATTCACCGCACACCACTGCTTTAATATAATTTTAGATCATGTAAAATAATATGATGTGACATAATACAGCTAAGCCCTAAGACTGAAACAAATACACAAATAATGCTTCAATACTGACACTATAGTGTCTTTATTTTCAAACAAATAAAAATGAAGTCACTGAGGAAAACACGTTTACAAGTGTTGTAGTTTCCAATGGCTGCCACTAGATGTCCCATATCAGACTTCTTTTTAAACAAAACCTACAGGTTAGGATTGAGTGCACATATACTGTATTTTTGTTCATGTGTGACTCATCTCCCAAATCTAAATTTGGTAATAGCCTGTTGCACTCACTTGTTTCCCAGACTGTGGCTCTTCCTGTGGTGAGAGGGAGGTGGGGTGGGGATATGAACCCCCACAGAGGCATCAGGGCAAGTAGGTCGTCGGTTATACCTCATAGAGGCCGATACCTCAGACAGACCTGAAACACAAAAGGTCATTATTACTACCTATTACAATACTGCTATTATATTCAAAGTCTATGTGTAATTTAAAGAAAGATGACCAGTTCTTCTTCCTGTCATCAACCTAATACCCCATCATTATTTTCTGGAAAACAGCAGAAATGTTATTTTTAGATGCAGGGCAATGTACTTGATCAGCATATTGATTTATTCTGCCTTACAGAAACTTGGTTACATTAGGATGAATATGTTAGTTTAAATGAATCAACACCCTCAAGTCATACTAACTGTCAGAATCCTCGAAGCACAGGCCGCGGAGGAGGTGTAGCAGCAATTTTCCACTCCAGCTTACTAATCAACCAAAGACCCAGACAGAGTTTTAATTTGAATTAATTTG
>VUQI01061844.1:14645-28882 GCA_015106735.1 Paratilapia polleni
TCTTCTAAGTCCCTGATTTATTCTGCCTTACAGAAACTTGGTTACATTAGGATGAATATGTTAGTTTAAATGAATCAACACCCTCAAGTCATACTAACTGTCAGGATCCTCGAAGCACAGGCCGAGGAGGAGGAGTAGCAGCAATCTTTCACTCCAGCTTATTAATCAGCCAAAGACCCAGACAGAGTTTTAATTCATTTGAAAGCCTGACTCTTAGCCTTGTCCAACATAATTGGAAAACACAAAACAGCTTTACTTGTTGTTATCTATTGTCCACCCGGCCCTTACTCAGAGTTTCTATCTGATTTCTCAGACCTTTTATCTGAGTTAGTGCTCAGTTCAGATAAAATAATTAAAGTGGATGATTTTAACATTCATGTAGATGGTGAAAATGACAGCCTCAACACTGCATTTAGTTTATTATTAGACTCGACTGGCTTCTCTCCAAATGTAAATGAGCCCACCCACCGCTTTAATCACACTCTGGATCTTGTCCTGACATATGGCATAGAAACTGAACATTTGACTGTATTCCATGAAAACCCTCTTTTATCTGATCATTCTTAATAACATTTAAATTTACAATAATGGATTACACAGCAGTGGGGAATACATTTCATTACAGTAGTGTCTTTCTGAAAGTGCTGTAACTAAGTTTAAGGATGTAATTCCTTTAACTCTGATCAGTAATGACTTCATGAATTTCTACACAAATAAAATTTTAACCATTAGAGAAAATATTATTCACAGCCGTCCCACAGATGTATCATTATAACATTCAAAACTACTGATATTTATTTAGACTTTGCTAACTCTTTCTGAGTTAACTTCAATAATTACTTCCTCCAAGCCATCAATATATCTATTAGAACCCATTCCTACAGGACTGTTCAAAGAAGTCATACCATTAATTAATGGTACAGTCTTAAATATGATCAATCTATCTTTATTAACGGGCTACGTACCACAGGCCTTTACGATGGCAGTAATTAAACCATTACTTTCAATTCAATTTCAATTAAATTTTATTCATATAGCGCCAAATCACAACAACAGTCGCCTCAAGGCGCTTTATATTTTAGGGTAAAGACCCTACAAATTAGACAGAAAACCCCAACAGTCAGACGACCCCCTATGAGCAAGCACTTGGCTTAAAAAGCCTACACTTGACCCAGCTGTCTTAGCTAATTATAGACCGATGGTCTAACCTTCCTTTTATTTCTAAAAGAAAGAGTAGTTGCAAAACAGCTGACTGATCATCTGCAGAGGAATGGTTTATTTGAGGAGTTTCAGTCAGGCTTCAGAATTCATCACAGCACAGAAACAGCTCTAGTGAAGGTTACTAATGATTTTCTTCTTATGGCCTCTGACAGTGGACTCATCTCTTTGCTTGTCCTTTTAGACCTCAGTGCAGCATTCAATACTGTTGACCACAATATTTTACTACAGAGATTAGAATATATCTATTAAAGGAATTGCGCTGCAGTGGTTTGATTCATATCTATCTATTAGATATGCGCAAAAACTACAAAAACCCTTAACCATATTGTAATTCAGTTGGTTTGAGAGGGAACTGGACTGGAAAATCTAGCCCATGATAGGGGACTTCTGGCAAATCAGACCAGATAAGGGGAGGAGTATTAATTACTGTCAGCTACTGTAGGAGAACAGGGTTTCAAGTCTATGTGAGGCTACAAATCAGCATAGACTTACTTTCAGCTACCGTAAAGCACATGCATATGCTTGTGTTCACCTTGAGGGGCTTAGAAGAGAGAGTGCATTCCTTGTCACTCCAGGGGGCACATAAAAAGCTTACAAGGGCTGGCACTGCCCTGCAGGCCACACTCAGAGAGCCCAGAGTGTACGTGTATCATCTTTACTTTAAAAATGCTTAACCCCAAACCCACTAGATGGAGCTAGTAAGGAGCAAACTGAGCCTCTACATAAAAGCCTTTATTCGCATCATTAATCAGTGCAGCCATCCCGTGTAAGACTCTACATGTCCTTGATATGAGTGCATGTATGAAAGTGTCAACATAAACTCATCATCAGTCCAGCCACAGCTTGGCCTCCTAGTAGCACTGCTGTTGAACTGGTGAATTGATCCACTGTTCGTATGTGCACTTTGTGCCAGTGGAACCTCTGAGTCATTTTCTGTTCCCTCTCGCTGAAAACCCACTGGGGGCCATTCAATCAACTAGACATGACCATTTGGGACCCAGCAGGGCATTCTGTGTTCAGCATGCTCAGCTTGGAACACTTTAGATTTGTATGAAGTTATATTTTTGCTACTGTGGGACTTCTGGACATCATGAAAAGCAGCATCTGGAGCTGAGAAACAGCAGAGGATGTACAGACAGCTATATGCGATTGTGTCTGTTGGTGGGTTTGTTGGGAAAACCAATACATTCCCACTGATGATGTACTCTGGAATTTGTTCAAATTAGAATCTTTCCTACCAGCAAGAGGTTTACTCATCTGTAATTTAGTAATCACTACAGTGCAGTAAAGGTAAATTGAAGGAATCTGGGTAATGTGGTGGAATAATGTGATCTCTCTGGGAAAGAAGCTGTCTTAATGTGGCTTAATTACTCTATTATTAGCTTGTAAAAGCTCCTGCTGATTTGGATTGCTGCAGCTTGCTCTGGAGAAGTGCACACTCAGCAAAATAAGTCTCATGAAAACTTGTTTAAAGTATACAGCAGTTCTGCTTTTCCACATAGTTGCAACTATTCTAAGCTTCACAGTCTTTAAAAGTCATAATATCAACTCTTCAAAAGGTTTATTTACAGTATGAATATGTAAATACTCATATGCAGTATTTACTCATACTGTATATGAGTAGAAGTAGTAAACAAAAAATTTTTTGGGAAAAAAAAAAGAAACAACCAATCAAAGGATGTAACAATTTTTAAGGCCAGATGACTGAGTCGGAGTATCTCTTAAGCTGCAGTGTTTGTGGAGTCCCGGTCAGCAGTGGTGAGTACCTGCTGACAGTGATCCTTCAAGGTGTTCTCATCCTGGGTAGTCAACATTATGTTGTTTTGTCAGATACCCCCCTGCAGCTTGCCATTATGTGTGCATAATAGGTGTCTTTTGGGGTTGGTGCTTTGACACACTGGCTATATTGGCTGCCGACAGATGACAACCTACAAAGCTGCTTTAAGCTGCGTACACACTGGAAGTGACGTGGAGACCAGAGACCATAGTGAATGACATTCCACAACTTCAAGCAACTATGGACAAAATAATACTGGCGATGGGAAATGGGCAAAATAAATTTTTCTTAACTTCCAGGCAACCGATTGAAGCGACTACCAATGAGAGTGAAGAATACCATTGATTGACATATGACCTGGTAGTAAAGACAGTAGAAGGTTACCTAGGCAACTGGAGCCTGGAATGTCCACAAACGACTGGCCATCAATTTCAACGCGATGTGCGGTGAGCGAATTGCTTCCAATGTGGAGGGAGCTATAGGTGGAATTACAGGATTATCAACCAGGAGACCATGGTTTGCATCCCATATGGACCTGTTTTTCACTAGTTGTTTTTTTTACTCATTTCATTTCAGGATCATTTACTGATTATGTTTGGGAACTAAAAGCTACTTGGTTAGGGTTAGTCACACCGGTAACCTTTCTTGATGAAAAGATGTCACTAATGCTATAACCCAGTGCATCACACTCCACGACCTAAGGACACGTTGACAACTTTCACAAAGCAGCATTATTTTACACCCTGGGCATGAACTAACAACAGGTTTTTGGAGGTTGTGTTGAGCCTTAATACTTTCAACTCACAGGATTTAAAAGCATCTGCTGGTAACTTCTTGATGCAAATCAGAGCTTTTCTGGCAGCACATGAGAGACCAACAGAGCACTAGGCAGGGGTGGTTATGTTTTAGCCTGTGCATTTATTAGCTATAACCAATTTATCCAGCAGAGGGTGGAGCGGATCCTATCTCCCTGACACTGAGTGGGGTGGATCCAGCTAACAGAAAGGCAGGCAACCTAGACCTACAGCCAGAATGAAAACACTCATATCCTTGGACTGCAGCAATAAAAGCCACACAAGCACGTGACGAGCACGAAGACGCACAGAATGGCCAGCAATCCTTCCTACTGTGTGGAAGACTCCCTATTCTTCCTGTGACTGAAGATAAAACATGCAGCTTATACTTTGGCTGTATGCTGTAATGATTATGGGACATTAGTTTTGTGTGATGATAGAGATTAGCATTTAAATTGCCTAAAACCAGTACTGTGGTTTTTCTCAAACAGCCAATAGGAAGGCTGAAATGCACACAGAATAGGCCTGGGAGGTTGTATACAGTGGTGAAAAACTATTACCTCACAACAGTCCTTTGAATAGCCATATTCCTGATGATTGATATTAGCTCTTTATTCATCTCTAAGCACGTGTGTGCTTACTCAGCTGCTGGAACTGCTGCTTAGACATTACAAAACAGATTGGATGAAATTAACCAGAGTAACGACTGAGACTTCAGTCACGGGGAGCTCAGTCACAGGCTTCCAAAAATAGATGATTAAAGAAGCACAGTCATTTCAATGAGATAATATTGTAAGGGTGCTAAAGTCATACAGAGGAGTCCCATTATTGGGGTTTCTCCCTGTCAGACACAGTGATGTTGCGTCACATCACGTGGGATTTATCCTTGCACATGTTCGGTTCTGTCCACCACATTATCCTTTCACTGTCTCGATCCTACATGGAGAGAGTGAGCAAACCAAATTCTTCTGTTTGGCAGTGTGTGCAGCGCATGAGACTTGTTTATACTCACTGAGCCAACAGGACAGTGGACACAGCCAGAACAGCCCTTTTCTGCCATGTTATGTAACTGCAAATGCTCATCTAAGCAGCAAGAGGAGAGCAACACTGGCTGTCATCATGATCCCTGACAGTCAATCAGATAATCCCTCAGTTAGCCAAAACATTATGTCTAACTCTATCTTAGTTAGTTTTTGTGTGTGTGTGTGTGTGTGTGTGTGCGCTACTGCAACAGCACCACCCCTCCGAAGTGTGGACATCTACTACAACTTTTCCACTGGTGCCTAATCTAGAACTGCTTTTATCCAAAAAATAAAAATAAAAATGTGGGACCACAACTGCACCACGGCTGGATGACAGGAGAGCACGGCTGTGTCTCAGGACGTAGAGCAAGTCGTCTGCTAATCGGAAGTTCAGTGGCTCGATCACCTCCAGACCACATATCTAAGTATCCTTGGGCAAGATACTAAATCCTGAGATGCCCCCAATGTATTCATCTGAGTGGGAGTGTGAGTGTGCATGTGAATGTTAAACAAAGCATAGAATAAGAAAAGCACTGTATGAATGTGTGTGATTGGGTGAATGCGGCTTGTAGTAAAAAGCACTTTGAGTGCTCATTTAGGGTAGAAAAGCACTACAGAAGTCAGTCTTCTGTAAAAATTTTGCCAGAATGTTTTGGCTCATCAATGCATCTCTCAAATCAAAACAACTATACACTGATTATACTGTAGTCAGAACAACTGCTTCAAATAGATATTTAGACACACAAAAATCAGTCCATAGACATACATGTTAGGTTAACTAGTGATTCTAAATTGGCCATGGATGTGATATAGATAAAGTGCTTAAAGTGTGTAGAATAACCTGCAGTATGAATGTGTGGTTAAACGTAACTTGTAGTCTAAAATACTTTGAATGGTCAGTAAGACTAAAAAAGGACTACATAAATCCAAGTATATTACATATTTTGACTTTTATTCTACTGGGATATGGTAGTGTAACATTGTACCAATAGCATTTCTGGGATAATTTTCTCAGACTTGACACACCTCCTGTTACTGTTTTCAGAAGCGTAAAGGTTCTAATGATGAGTGATCCTTTACATGTAAATTATTAAAATAACTTTAAAGATTGTTAGTAAATTAAAGCCCTATTCCTGATTTTCTGTCATAGCTTTTGGATGTTCCCATCAAACATGGCTAATGTTTCAAATCATGAGGTAGTACCTTGGCAATGATCTAACCTCACAGATTTCTTTATGTGGTCATCTGCTAAAGACACAGCACACTTAGAAAGTGCAAGCACCAGCTCACAGGTACTGGGTGCTTCCTGAAGCTGGCAAACCAGAAGAAAGTGGGCTCTTAGGAAGGTGAAGTTTAAGGAAACACAAGTCAACACAGCTGGTTCAGACAGAGGATGAACTGGGGGATAAATAAAGACAGTATAGGATATAGAATTTCTTTAGTGTTGAATTTAACCTTCTTGAATCATGCAAAGCTAATCTAATTTGAACTAATATTTCAATGAGTGCAAAAAATACTTGCTCTGGTCCCAATAGGAAGACAATGCATATCCAATATACAAAAGACCGAGAAGTTTTGCACAAATTCACAAACTAATGCACGGGAGGTATACATTTTTATTTTTTATTTTTAAGACCTTTTCAAATATCATTATGACTGCAATTTGACACCTGTTTCATGTCCATTCTGGTAAAAAAATAACAAACGATATGAAGGAAAACTGAAGCTCCAATATATCTTCACTGCTTTTATAAAACTGAAGTTTAGCTACCATGTGCTCCACGTTCATAGCACCTCTGCTTTTAATGTTAGCATAGATCCAAACTCTGTCTGTCGGTTGCTTAGAGGAGTTGCAACACGTTATGTTGTTAGTGCAGAGTGGGGGCAATGCTCCTGATGTGAGTACAGAATAATATTAGCGGATGCTAGCTGTTGATGTTTTATGGCTACTTTATGTTTTCCTTACTTCCCATGTGACTAATACCTTCATACCCAATTTGAGCGTTTTCCTGTATAAGGTACAGCTGGCTTCAAATCTTATCATCAACAGGCTTTAACCAGGCACTAAACATGCTGTTCTCAAATCAGATCTGACTGGGAAGCACAATGGTGTAGTGGTTAGCACTGTCATAATACATTGGCTGTGCTCCCATAAATTGTTACCAGACTGTAGTTTGTATTAGCAATCATTGGTTCATTTTTAGTTGTATAAATCTCAAAAACATATTTAAACACAAGATGGAAACTTCCACCTGTCAAAATGTGTTTAAGACATTTTAAGTCCTAAAATTCAGATTTAGATTTGGATTTTAGACTTTTAAAGACCTTTTAAGGCGGTACAGAAGAGTAACTATGATGTTTCTTTAGCTTTAACATGGATGATATTTTCGGTATAATGCCTCACAATAATCTCATCCAAACCGTTTACAAAGATTAGCTGATATAGCTGTCATAATAATGAAAAAAATATGTCTAAGGAGAAAAAGGATCTTTTAATAACTAGGAAATGAGCAAATACTTTTAGCATGGTGATGGAAATATAACTTCATCCCAAGGCAATAGCCAAACTTTGTCATGTAAAATCTAAGACACATGCTTCGTTTCTAAATGATTCACTGACATCCTGTGTATTATAGGGACTGCAGCACATTATACTGTAGACAAAGAAAAATTCTTTTGTTACTAACATGCACTGAAATTAAAACCTTCCTTCAGTTTAATGGAAAGTAATAACTCTGTTGCTCAACAGGGGGAAAAAATCTACCAAATTGACTAATTATCTTGAAATTATACTAAATTGCGTGAAAGGAGTTGATAGAGTGAGATAGAAAGAGAGAACAGCAGTTACTATAGAGATCGTTACAAACAAATCAAGCCATGAGACCAGTCAGCCTGTGAGACATGAGTCTATGGAAAAAGATTAATGGCTGACATGTTCTGCTGTTAGAGTGCCATGAGCTGCATTGTTAAATTGCACATGGGACATTTTAGTCAGCCATTTCAACAAGACTTCTGGCTCAAGTAAACAAGTCATAATTGGGTGTAAATAATATGTGTTTGTCTAAAAATAAAGAATATAGCATTGCAAACTTCATAAGCAAGGAGACTTTTTACTTGTTCCCCTAAATTTGTGTGTCTGTTCAGAGTGCCAGGCTGACAGATCTCTGTAAATAAAACTAAATAAAAACACGAGGTAAATGTATTCATACAGCAGATTATGAAAGCCATCAACAACTCGTGCAGAGCAGCCAGCTACTTTGGTTTACACAGTGTGTAATGAAAAACATTTACACATTGAGGAGGGACACATTAAACTGACTCCATCTTGACACAGTTAACTGATTAACCCTCCAGCTCCACATCCAGTCTCTGTATCAGGAACCCCATATTCCTCGCCGTTTATGACCTGCAATGATTTGTGCGTGTGTGTCCATATGCTCTCTCAGCATGTGGATGAGAAGCACATGCAGGTGATACACATTTCTCTCATTTCCCTGAGAGCAATCAGGTACACTGTATTGACCAAAGGGAAAAAAAGGACCTTTTCTCATAATTCTCCTAATTCTGACTTTAGTATCTTAAAACTTGCTGTGACATAATCACATGTGAAGCCCCTAATTACAAAACTTATCTGGGTCATTCCATCTCAAGTCATTAAATTTTTTGGACATTTTCTGCTTGTCGAGCAGAAGGCCCACAATGATTTGAGATGGAATGACCCATCTATCTATCATTGTGAATAATTATTGATAATTATCGTCTTCTAATTTTGAGGTGACACACAGTTGAGTTTGATATACTGAAAGACTGAAATAAAACTACAGCAACCTGCACATCATTGTGGGGTATCTTTGTTAAAAATATACACTACAGTCAACACATACTGACTGTAGTGACTGACTGACCTTTACCAGCTGTTTATTTTCCCCTCACAATTCTCTCCTCTTCCTCTCACTCACAGCACTGTGTTTTTCTGATCAGTTGTATTGCTTGTTCTTCTTGAATGGGATGTCATTGTGGTGTTAGTAAGATGACAAGCACAAAGCCTCAAGAAAGGCAAACAAGGCAGGCCAATGTGCAAACATCAATGTAGAGCTAACAAAAGCTGCCAACAGCACAAAGTGTGCCTCAACATCATTATATAGTCTTGTGATAGTTCTCTTGGAACACAAAACATTTCATAGCCCCAACTGTCAAAGTACATTTTCAAAGTAATGTATTGAAGTACTATACTATAATGGACAGTGGACATAGCCACTGTGAAGTCCTCATTGGGTAGTGATGTCTCACTGTGAAGCCTGGAGATGAGCATTTTTTGCTGTCGCCATCTTGGTGTTTTGGATGTGCACTTCAACACTGGCTTCACTTTTCAGTCCCAAAAGCTATGCAAGTCTTTTATACAGTCAATGTATTGCTGCTAGAAATTCCAGTATCATGAGAATACTACTGTGGGAGTTTATAGAGAGTATAGGACTGTAGGAATGCTGATTTGATGGGCATAACAATTATTATGTTAATATCGAAAGTATCTAAAATGGTTAGGATTGTTTAGACGGACAGCTAAAGCTCTGTTTGAAAGTGTTCTATTACAGTAGCTGTTAAACGAGCACACAATACTTCATGCTCCATTAAGTTATTCACAAACATAGTTGATGAGAGCTGCTACAATCTGCCAACAAGTTGTTTCATTTTAACTGGTGAACCTGAATGTTTTTGTTACTGAGAAAGAAAGAGAACAGATTCTGTAATGCATTTTTTATAGGGTTCCAACGGGTTTAGGCAGTTAGATTTAAGACTTTTTTAATGCCAGTGAAATTTAAGACTAATTCTACAATAGCTAACATTAAAATTAAGAAACAGACATCAGTCTCTTAGGATTTGGGACACCAGATGTTAGGATTTTGTGGTGTGACTTAGACTTTACAATAAACAAATGCATCCTTCTTAGCATCAAAAACAGACTGATCTGAGATGTACAAGCTAATCCAAACTTGCAGAAGACGTCTTGTCAGAAGTGCATGCAAGAAAAAAAAAAGTTTATAAAATTCTGCTTCCTAGGTCTTAGCAGTACTTTTGAAAGATTGACATTGACATTTTAATATCAATAAAGGCCTTATTTTTAGATCTATGAATTAAACAGAGCTGCAGAGTAGTGGAAGGCTGTGGTAAATGAGACCAGAAGGGAAACACCAGCAGGCTAAGGTGGAAAAAAAAAAAAAGATCGGCTTCATGGCTTCCAACACACTAAGGTGCTTGACATGATGACTAAGGTCATACCGCTCCTGGCTTCTTGCTGCTGCATTACAAGGAAAGAAAACAGAGGAAGTGGCGTGGCTTTTCTGCAACATGTCCTCATGGAACTTTTCATTTAACTCCCAATGCGCTGGCCTGCCCACTTACGGCAAAGCAGGAGGAAAGCTGTTCTCCTCCTCACTCCATGATGACTTCAGGGAACATGGAGGTGACAGAGGATTGAAGATGAATGAAATGACACCGATAGAGGAGACAAGTTTGGTTGTTTTTGCAGTCAAGACAGCCATCCTGCTTTCTGCTGTTTTTCTAAGCCAATCAAGATTTAATCAATATACAAAAATGCTGCTTCAGAAAACTGCTGGAAAGGTCTGGACACTGCTATATGAATGCTAAGTATCCAGCAGCATCTTCTTGTTTTCCTCATAGAGGCAAAAGACGGATTTGAGGAACTGATTAAACAGTGTTTTTTGGGCCTTTTTAGCTTGTATTATGACAGGACAGTTGAGAGTTGACAGGAAAGCTGGGAGAGAGAGAGCAGAGGGAACACATGCAGCAAATGGCCTGAAGTCGATTCAAACATGGGCGTCTGCAATAGCCTTACGGCATATAGGTCACCTTCCCAACCCGGTGAGCTAAACCAATGCCCTTGGTTCAATTTCTATGGATGTGCTTCACATATCACAGCCATTTATAAGTCCCTTTGATTTTAAGACTCTTACTTGTTTTTTAACAAGTGAGTTTGTGAAATGTCTTCCTTCCTAGATATTCCACAATTAGCTGTGATATTACTGCAAAATGGAAGCATTCAGGAACTATAGCACTCAGCGACCACATAAACACAGCAGGGTCGCTGAGTACAGAGGCGCATGGCGCGTAAAAGTTGCCAATGCTCTGCTGACTCAATGACTGCAGAGTTCCAAACCTCCTCTTGCGTTAACATCAGCGCAAAAGCTGTGCGCCAGGAGATTCATGGCATGGGTTTACATGGCCGAGCAGCTCCTGTAGGTGTAATATGCTGGTGGCCCAGTACTTTTGTACATAGAGTGTATGTCTCACAATATTTGGAATGACTTGCAGGTTCTTGCCTCTGGGATGTGTCTGGTATTCATTCCAAAGTGCAAGAGGAAAACCTTTGGTGAGGCATCCTTTAGCTTTTATGCTCTGAGCTGCTGGAACTCACAGAGGATATGAGAGCAATTGGAAGTGTTGAAATTTTTAAACAGAAACCTAAAACTTACCTCTGTAGCCTGGTTTCAGTTTCAGTGAAATTGGAAACACTGGTTTATTTCCATTTAGGTATTTTATTGATATTGTTATAGTGTATTTTATTATTTACATAGTTAAATTTATTTTTTTGGTATTTTAACCATTCTAGCTCTCTCTTTTAATCTATTTGATCAAGCATTACTTTATTTTATAAATTTCAATTCAATTCAATTCAATTTTATTTATATAAAGGAAAGTTTTAAGCCTAATCTTAAAAGTAGAGAGGGTGTCTGTCTCCCGAATCCAAACTGGGAGCTGGTTCCACAGGAGAGGGGCCTGAAAGCTGAAGTATACTTTTAGTTTTCTGATTGTTGTCAGTTTTATTCTTTTATATATACTGAATTTCAGTCTTTTTAATCTTTCTTTAAGCCACCATCACTGTTTTTTATTGCTTTTATTTTATTTATTTTTAGGTTACTTGTGTTGTACATTTTGCTCTACTTTTTTCCATTTTATGACACATATATTTTATCCATTCTTTTTATATTTATAGGTTTAATAGTTGTGTTTCATTTGTTCTATCTCATTATGGGCTTTTTATCAAGCTAGCAAGCTAAAAAGACAGATATGCCAGGCTGCTACAGGTCACTATCCATGATGTGACAAACAGTGTCATGTAGTGTTTACAAGACAATAACTATTCCTTACTACCTCTCAGCTTTCAAAGATAATGGTCAAGCCAAATCTTTATTATTTACATGTTATGATTCATTATAAAACTGTTATATATTAAATTGATAAACACCTGGTGTTGACTCGTCACCATATTCCCAAACCATCAGAGCAAAGAGGAGAGGGTTTGGCTATATGATGCTGATATTCCAGTAGACAGGCATGTGTTCTTCATCATGCTACATTAAAGGGGACATGAAAGACTACATGTATTACGGCTAATTTACACCATGGACACTTACTCTAAAAAACGGTCACACATTTAACACTGTACATGGAGCTGTAAAATAAGTATTTTAAGCTAAGGTATCAGGTTACTATATGTGCATCACACCACAACCATAAGTAAGTTTCTGACTGAAGCATGATCGGGAATTCTAATATCCATCAGCATCTCCGCCGGAAAAAAAAACAAAAAAAAAAGAAAATTGCCACCTTACAGTCTCCTTCACCTTACATTTGATTGACTGATGTGTGCGACGGACCAAAAACAACAGGAGCCTCAGAGAAAGAGAACCTTGTTTCCTTGTTTTGCTTTAGAAATTCTATTGGGAGTGGGAATTTTTAAGTTTGACCATATTATCTCAGTGAGTGGATTACTTCATACTAGAAGTGAGGAAAAACAATGCCCAAATGTAAGTATTCTAGACAAAAGGCCAATGATTCCCTTTGAGTAGCACTTGGTAGAAGTGGACCCCTGGAGGGCTATTGCATCAGTGCAACCATGTGTGACTTACCTGCCAGGTCTTCTTTAGAAGAAGTGATGCGAGGGGAACTGTTACCAGGTTCAATCTTTAGAGACAGCCTGCAACACAAATGTTTCCATCAGACAAACCAGCTCAGTGCTGCTGTGTGATCAGCTAATGGCAACAACTGTTAACGGTTAGTATAGAAGAGAAGAGAAGAGATCGAAAAAGCAGTTTCAGATATTTACTGCAGTTTCAATTTATTTACTAAAGATCATTTAAGAAACATCTGAACCAGCTTGTCTAACTGAGCATTGCTCAACTGAGACGTCACACTGTTTTCATCATCTGTTGAAGGAAAACATGGTTTAGTAAAAGGTATACCTACATGAAACTTGGAGATTCACAGCCATAAAATGAGGTCATGTTAAGACTCTAATTTGACAGATGAGATTCCTTGGTTAAATCCTTGTTTTAAGACAGCTTTAGGTTAGAATGAACATACCTGTTACTTTTACACAGGACCTGTTTCACAGGTTTCACACAATTTCATTTAGATCTCACATATGTCTAAGGGCTTATATTTTAAACACTGCTTCTATCTAAAAAAAGCTATGTATGTTGAGTTTTTGCTGAAACAGTTTCAGAGAGTTGTGGAATCAACAATGACGCCTTTGGAGGTGTTCTTGTTATTTGGTTTAACAGACATCATAAATTTGCGTGGACAAAAAAGAAACAATAGTGAATTACACTAGAATTTAAAGTTGGTTCAGAAAGTATTCAGACCCCCTTCACTTTTTTCAGGTTTGTTATCTTGTAGCCTGATGCTACAATCATTTAAAGTATTTTTTTCCTTCATTAACCTAAACTTAGTACCCCATAATGACAAATTGAAAACAGAATTTTAGGATTTTCTTTTGTAAATTTATTAAAAAGAAAAAACTGAAGTATCACATTTACATAAGAATTCAGACCCTTTACTTAATACTTAGTTGAAGAACCTTCAGCAGCAATTACAGCCTTGAATCTTTTTGATTATGATGCAACAAGCTTTGCACATCTGGATTGGGGGATTTTCTGCCATTCTTTTTCGCAAATCCTCTCAAGCTCAGTCAGGTTGAATGTGGACTGTTGGTGGACAGCCATTTTCAGGTCTCTACAGAGATGTTTGATAGGGTTCAAGTCAGGACTCTGGCTGGGCCAGTCTAGGACATTCACAGAGTTGTCCCTAACCCTCTCCTGTGTCGTCTTTGCTGTGTGCTTAGTGTCATTGTCATGTTAAAAGGTGAACCTTTGGCCCAGTCTGAGGTCCTGAGCACTGTGGAACAGGTTTTCATTCAGGATATCTCTATACTTTGTTCCATTCAGTTATCCCTCAACCCTGACCAGTCTCCCATAAATAGCTAGTTATTATCATCTTACAGTCTGGACACATCAAACTCAATGTCATGCCTACCCATGGAAGGGTAGGCCATGGATCTTTGCAAGCCTTGTAATCTCCAGTAGGGTGAATTCTTATCTTTGCCCACTGAAAGTCACTGATGGT
>VUQI01061845.1:0-24008 GCA_015106735.1 Paratilapia polleni
TTTCCCTCAACCCTGACCAGTCTCCCAGTCACTGCTGCTGAAAAACACCCCCACAGCATGATGCTGCTACCACCATGCTTCACTGTTGGGATGGTATTGGGTAAGTGATGATTCACTGTCTGGTTCCTCCAGACATAACGTTTAGAATTTAAACCAAACAGTTCAATCTTGGTTTCATCAGACCAGAGAATCTTGTTCCTCACAGTCTGAGAGTCCTTCAGGTGCTTTTTTGCAAACTCCAAGTGGGCTTTCATGAGTTTTGCACTGAGGAGAGGCTTCCATCTAGCCACTCTGCCATAAAGCCCAGATCTGTGGAGGGCTGCAGTGATGGTTGTCCTTCTGGAAGTTAGTCCCATCTCCACACAGGATCTCTGGAGCTCAGTCAGAGTGGCCATCGGGTTCTTGGTCACTTCTCTCACTAAGGCCCTTCTCCCTCACTTGCTTAGTTTGGCCAGGTGACCAGCTCTTGAAAGAGTCCTGGTTGTGGCAAACTTCTTCCATTTCAGAATTATGGAGGCCACTGTAATCTTGGGAACCTTCAGTAAAGCAGAATTTTTTTTTGTAGCCTTCCCCAGATCTGTGCATTATAACAACCCTGCTTCTGAGCTCTGTAGGCAGTTCCTTTGACCTTATGGCTTGGTTTTTGCTCTGATATGCATTGTCAGCTGTGAGGCCTTCATACAGAGGTGTGTGTCTTTCCAAATCATGTCCAATTAAATTAGTTTATGGCAGGTGGACTCCAATCAAGGTGTAGAAACATCTCAGCAACAATCAAGAGAAATGGGAGGCACCTGAGCTAAATTTCAAGAGTTTTAGCCAAAGGTGTGAATACCTCTGTAAATGTGATATTTCAGTTTTTTTTTTTTTAATAAATTTACAACAAATCCGAAATTTCTGATTTCAATTTGTATTATGGAGTACTGAGTGTAGATTAATGAGGAAAAAATGAATTTAAACAATTGTAGCATCACACAGTAACATGACAAAACTGAAAAAAGTGAAGGATACTTTCTGAACCCACTATATATGTATATATATATATATATATATATATATATATATATATATGTATATATAATTTTAGCTTTTTAGGACATTTTAGTTATTATAATAATAATAATAATAATAACTAAAAATAAAGCCTGACAAACAACCTGAACATCATTTGCCCAGCTAACAAAAAAAAAAGGACAAACAGACCATGATGAAAGAGTATCTAACTAAAAACTAAATGCTGGACTTCCATTCATCAAGTGGCCAGAATCTCATCTCCGGAAGAATGTTTATAAAGCATTGTGTTTCTCTGCCCCCAACTGGACAAAATAATAAATGAATGCAGCTTTAAACTAAATCCTGTTTGACTTTTTGTGCTAACTAAATCCAGTGAGTAGCCTAAATTTATGGTTGTCTGTTTGCTGTTTGGACATTTCCGCATGTTCTTCATAATAAATTAGACAACAAAGTCTATCATGAGGGGAATATTTATGCAGCCAAAGATAGTGACAATCAAGATTTCCCCTGTCTGTGTGATAATTGTGATAATAGGCTGATATGCCTAAAAGTGCTCACAGCAGAGTTGATTTTAGCTGTCGCTGTATCTTACCATAGTTACTACTCTGTTGAGATTGATGAGTACAAACGGCGCTTTAAAAATATACTCAGAGTAAATTACAGAACAACAAAAATCTCTGCGCATGTTCCCCGCCGTCTGTGTTGCCGTGAAGCATCTTGGTCCTGTCGTATCTTTGGCTGGACCTTTTAAAACCGTGTTATGACGTCACCGTCAGCTAATGTCAAACACGGATTAAAGATGGCGCCCTCTCACGCGCTAAGGTGCTGTAAACGGGCTTTGAACTGGGTACCTGTTCTGTTTATTAACCTGGTTGTCGGCTGGTCTTATTACGCTTACGTTGTGGAGCTCTGTGTCTGTAAGTACTCTCACTTTTATAAATATTTAATCTTCCTCGTGAGGGGAGGGACAGCTGCTACTGTTAACAGTTAGAGGGTGACCAACTTTGATGAGCTAGTTGAAGATTTAAAATCAGGCTGCATATTCAATGCATGCTTCGAAACGTTGGGCAATATTAGCACATATTTCTTGCTTTCTTTTTTTTATGTAAACGTTTTACACAATTGTTTTCTTTCCTGGCAGCTTGGTTTTTGTTTTTTTTTCCCCCGTGAGAGGAAATACTCAATAATCAGTTAATAATTAATCACTCCATTAGGAAAGTCGAAATGCATCAGGTAACAGAAAAAATAGTTCAGTGGGGTGAAGGTGAAAGGTTTTGTATTGTGAGTGAAGCAACACATTTTCACTGTTTAAACATTTAATCACGTTAAAACTTTATGAATTTGCTAGAAATGATGATGATGATTATTGCTATATTTTATTTATTTATTTATGGAGTGGTAACGAATGGGGCGTGCTTGGGAGCCAGCTGTGAAATTGGGTCAGTGACTTTTGGATGCTGTCAAAGTGAACTTATCTGTAATTTAATCTGTGAATAAATTTTATGCAGTTAAAAAAAAAATGCTATAAAAATCAAATTTGGGCCAGATATTTTAATCCAGAAAGATTTAAACAAATTATCAATTCAGAAGAAAAACGTATTTCTTTAAACACTCTGTGCATGTTTATCTTTCAGCAGTGCATACTTTAATTCAAATTTGAATTCCATGAAGTATAATTTATTTGGTGTACTCCTGAGTAAGTCTCCTCAGTAAATCTGAGCAGTTCCCCAGGATATGAGTGTTTTATGATATTTTTCAACACTTTCTGTTAAGTTGTGTGGGTTGTTATCACCCACCCACACACCCATACACAGTAAGTTAAATAGTTTGATTCAGGCTGGAACTGATGAGACCAGTATCGGCATGTAGCTGTGCTCTAGTTACGTCCGCAACGGCTGTGGTCAGGACAGGGACATCCCTGCTGCTGCTTAAACAAAGCTCTCTCTTATGGGTGGGTCACTGCTGGTCGTGCCAGGCTGCTGCAACATGGTGCGAGAAAGGCGTGAGTGTGTGAGAGCGAGAGAGAGAGAAGTGGGGGATGTGTAGTCATGCATTACTCCTCACTAATATATTTCTTTACCTGCCTCATGTAGATACAATCCCAAATAATGCAGAACGAAGTAAGTGATGCTCCCTCCACTCACCCTTATTCATTCATGTTTGGCGCTGTTATTCCTCTCATGTTAATGATTCCTTTTTTTTCTTTCCTCTCAACAGTCAGCTACTTGGTTATCTTTCATATTTTCCTCACCATGTTCATATGGGCCTACTGGAAAACTATCTGGTCCAGACCAGCCAGCCCCTCAAAAGCAGTAAGTCTGCTTCTGTCAAATTCTTCACTCAGGGGGGAAAAAGGAAAAAAAAAACAAAAAAAAACATCTCCTTTTTTTTTTTTTCTCCCTGCTGTCAGTTCTGTCTTCCCAGGGCAGAGAAGGAGCTGTATGAGAGAGAGGAGCGAGCTGAGGCCCAACAAGAGATCCTGAAGAAAGTAGCGAGGAATTTACCCGTGTACACACGCACAGCTGGAGGAGGTGAGGCTTTAGAAACTGCATTCCTACTTGCTGCTTTAACAGATACCACCAGGGAAAACTCTGTTGGCAAACTGTTCTGTAAATAGAGGAAGGATGCAGAATCTTTCCTCATCAGTCTGCTGGTCACGTATGCACAACATTACAAAAGCAATACCAATGATGTTGCATAAATGCGTTTCTACATCGTCTTCCCTTGTCGTTTCCCCATTTAATCAACATCAGGCTCATCTGTGCTGTGTTTACGGAAAAGCCTGTGTCAGGAGGATTAATTAGACTCAGGTGCACCTTGTTTTCTCTACCGGCTCCTCTGCGAATCAGCAGTATGGATGTTACCTGCTTAGATTCACAGGGAGATTTAACAAATATGCTTTAAAAATATACTGTTAATAAGCCTGCTATTTTTTTCTTTTCCCCTAGCTATCAGATACTGTGACTTCTGTCAGGTGATCAAACCTGATCGCTGCCATCACTGCTCAACCTGTGAAATGTGAGTTCTTTCTAAGTGTGCACACTTTATCAACACATTCCTGAATAAGATTCCTGTAGGTTCTTGAAACGTACACCCTAAATTAGTTTCTTATTCTGGCAACAGAAAATCAAGAAAAATTGGAGAATACATGCAAAAGTGTTTTTTGTAAAGTTTTAAAATGATGACTAGACTACAATCATTATATGATATGGAAAACCGATGTCTTCAGCAGTTTTTAAAATTTTGAGCCCTCCAATATATCTAACGCTGACATCTGATGACAGCTCAGACAGCTCTTGTGGTGTTTTGTTTACTGGGTCAGTAAAAGACGAACATATTCAACATATTTGGGGGCGGCTGTGGCTCAGGAGGTAGAGCGAGTCGCCTACTGATCGGAAGGTCAGTGGTTCGATTCCTGGCTCCCCTAGTCTGCATGCCAAAGTATCCTTGGGCAAGATACTGAACCCCACGTTGCTCCCGATGCGTTCATCGGAGTGTGAGTGTGTGTGAATGTTAGTAAGCACTTAAGTGTAGATAAAAGTGCTGTATGAATGTACGTGTGACTGGGTGAATGTGGCATGTAGTTAAAGCGCTTTGAGTACACAGAATCTGAGTAGAAAAGCGCTATATAAGTACCAGTCCATTTACCATTTATCACTAGATGGTACTGATAGGATGCATGTTTTCCTTCTTCCCATTCTTCAAGGTGTGTGCTGAAGATGGATCATCACTGCCCCTGGTAGGATATTCTCTTTTTACTTTGAATTTAAGTTGCTTTTTATTTAATCTTGGAAAAAAAATAAATAAATAAAAATGTTGTTCTTGTTCCTCTTAATATCATTATTCTTAATAATATTATTATTATTGTTCAGCCCGTCAGCTTCATTTTTCTAAGCTGTTATTGTAATGCTATTCAACAGTGTTTTTTCTTCCTGGTGTTTTGGTGTCATTTTCTTTCAGGGTGAATAACTGTGTGGGATTCTCAAACTACAAGTACTTTGTCCTGTTTCTGTCCTACGCATCACTCTACTGTGTAGTAATCTGCGCAACAGTCATCCAGTATTTCATCAAATTCTGGACTGTAAGTACATAAACGTCCGTGTGTGTGTGTGTTATTTTTAAATCCACTTACTCTTGCATGTTTATGCTGGCTGTTTATTAAAGATGGGTGTAGGATCTTTTTAAGGTGTTTTACTCATATGATCTGCAGGAGTCCAGGGCTTTAAAACCTTTGTTTTACACTTAGAAGTGGCCGCTTTGACTAAAAATAAATAAATAAAATGACTTAACATTTAGGACAGTTAGTGGCGTGACATCTCATTTGTGTGTAGTGAGAGATCATTTGCTTTAGAAAAGGTCACTGTGGCATAGAAGTGTGTCATGTGATCACTTATCATGGGATCCTCTTCACCGTACTTTGCATAAGACAGTGGCTCCTGTCATGTAGTCCAGCTCTGAAATGCTATAATGTATTATGGCAAAACATAATGGATGGCATTTCTCATGTACTTAGGCAACAAAGTAATAATAATTTGTTTCCTTTTCCACATAATTTGACTCAGCCTTGTCACTGTCTCCCCCCCTCTGAAGAAACAGCTGCCTGACACGCATGCCAAATTCCACATCTTGTTTCTGTTTTTTGTGGCGGCCCTGTTCTTCATCAGCGTTGTGTCCCTTCTTGTCTACCATCTATGGCTCGTGGGGAAGAACAGGACCACAATAGGTAACTATAAATACATAGTTCATTTAATTCCACTTCTTTGAAAATCACCACTGGCTAACTATGCTTTATTTATTTATTTTTTCTCTTAGAGGCTTTTAGGGCTCCTGTTTTCACAAATGGGCCAGACAAAAATGGGTTTTCTCTTGGATTTAGTAGAAATGTAGCTGAGGTGTTTGGAGACCAGGCAAAGTACTGTTTTTTTCCTGTTTTCTCAAGGTGAGTCTACTCTGATATGATATATATAACTGGAACTATTGGTCACTTCGTCACTAGAAACAGATCTGACAATATAGCTTTCTTTATATTTATTTACATTTCTAAACAATGACCAAACACACAGAACAGGAAGTCTGGATATTTGCTGGCTACATCAGAAGCACAGAAATACTGGAATTGGATCCCAGAGTCAAAATGAGTGGACAATAGCTGATGGGGACCCAGATTTTCAGTCACTTTAGCAATCAGAATAAATGATGTGGGGAAAAAAAAGATGGTGCTACTGCATGTCTACACAGTGCGTGAGGGTAATGGCTCTGTATTAGCGCGCTTATTAACTCCTTATCAAGCCTTATTGTTAAAGTTATTTTAATGGCATATCAGAAATTTGAAAAAAGACGAGTCCCAAAAGCCAGTGTGAACATGTTTTCTTCATTTCTATATTTTCAGTCAGGGAGATGGGCATTCCTTTGTCACCAGATTGGTTCAGATAGATCCTGAACAAGCAAACAGCATTCTGCAGCAGAATGGCAAAAGGCAAGTTTTCTTATTTTCTATCAAATATTTGATGTCAGACATTTCAGTATTCTTTGCCATGAATGAATCTCTACTGTGACTTTAATTACAGTCCTGCTGATGGAGAGACTAACCCATGTGTGCTTGGCAACAATGTTCAACACACAGAGGATGGCAGCAAAGACAAGATGAGTATGTTACTAATTCTTTTTTTCACAATTTCATGCTTGGCTTAAGTGTATTTTTTTTTTTTGTTTGTTTGTTTTTTTGTTTGGTTTTTTTTCTTTTTAGGTTTCTGGTCAATAAATAACCATTATCATCTCCTGAAACACCTTTTATGCTTCCTGTTTCCTTTTAGATGGAGGCCAGACTGTCTCTGTGACAATGGAGAATGAGCAGTAGACAGTATGTGTATCTCAAATACGATGCCTTAAACCAGGAGCATCAACTGGAGCCATCTTCCACCTTCCTTTTGAGCTTCGATGCAGCCTCAAACCACATGTTTTGTATTTATGTTTATTACATGGTCCATTCCTCATCCAGTGTGCTTCTAAGTAGCACCACAACAATACTGCTGTCATGTAGAAAGGGCCTCTACAGCGACCTCATAGACTGCACCAGTCTGAAGCAGAGGAGAATCAGGGAAGGAGATGTTGTCTTTGTTATAAGCCAAAGACATTCAACTAATCCCCAAACTGTGGGAGCCAAAGTTTGTCTTTGTTAATGTACACATTTACACATTTAATCTAGAGATTCATACTTATCAGTATTAATCAACCTCTTAATAACTAACTGCAGAGGAAAACAAGATCTGTATGTTGATTTCATCTAAAATGTTAAGACATGTCAACTCTGAGTGTGTATATTGTTTTATAAGTCAAACTCCAAGCACAGTGCAATTAGCAGCAGTCCATTATCAGATGGTCTCAAATTTAGTTTACACATTTGTAAATATCTAAAGGTATTTCTGTTTACACTTTAAAATATTTATTTTGCATTTCAGTTTATTTGACGGGTAAATATACAGGTGATATAAGCTCAAACTGAGAGGACCAAATCCAGTTTAACTCCTGTTAAAATAGTTTATTCCAGATACTTAAGACACAAAGCCAACAGATCTCCTGTGATATAGAGCTGATCAGTGATATTGCCATTTTTCGCTGCACTATAAATATTTGTAATTTGTTCTCAGTGTTTTGTAAATTAATTGTTTTGCCTTTCCATGTATGTTTTTTATTTATAATGTCACATTTTATTTATATTTAATTAAAAAAATTTTCAAATTCAATTTTTTTTTTTTTTTCCTCTGGAGAATTTTGTATTTGTGTATTAACATGAATCAATCTTTACTATATTCTATTTGTTTTTTCCACTTTGATGTGATTTATTTCAAAGTTTTGAAAGCAAAGAACATTAAAACCCCACAATAAAAGCCGTTTAAAGATATAAAGGTCAGGGACATTTGTTACTTTGTGTCCTTGCGCCTAAACCGTGATCAAAAGGTGTCGTCATACACGTTCCTCTCTTTACTGCTGCCCATTGTTTCCTTATATTACATTCCTTTTAGCAGATGTGGTGGACAGCACAATAAAAAGTGTGATGAGTAGATTTTACTGTTAGCTTATATGATTGTACTCACAGTAGTTCATGCAGCGTGATGATTGTTCTGTAACAATAAATGTAATGTAAGAAACTATAGAGTGTGATTCTTTAACAGTGCTGTGCTTTTATTTGTAGAAAATGAGAATTTAAAATGCTCATTTAACAGTGGAACAACTCTGCAGAGGACTGGATTTCTGGATCAATATCGCTAGAGATGTTGGTCATAACCTGTTAAGATTTAACAGGATTCCAGTCAAACGAAATGTATTTGATGGAAAATATGACACACAAAAAAGGAGAATTTGTGATCATATTTCTGTCAGTTTATCAGACTGGTCTACAGACAGAAATATCTTTACATGTGTTGACTATAGACTATATAAAAGATGGGCATAGACACCATCACCCATTGGTTTCTGGACTCCACATCTTTGGTGTTTTGTCCACTGCCAGAAGGTACCATATTTGGATGAGAGTGTGAAGTGCTAAGCTATCAATTAATGCTAGCAAGCTGCATTCATATTCTGTATGGGTTCAACGCACAGACACAGATACCTGCTAGTTAGTGTTAAGTAATATACAAATACCAAATTCCTATAAATAATTTGATAATGAATATGCTTTAAATAATTACTCATAGTAGAAATAGTTTGACTAAACTCCCCTAACCTGTCACATTGGTTTGCACCAGGGTCCCTTAAGCTTGGGCTCTTTGTACTGTTTTGTCCCAAGCTCTGCTGAAGAGACACCCAGGAACCGGTCAGAACTGATAATATCTGTATTTACTGAACACACCATTTCGGTAAACTTTGATGATCACCTAACTTTGCCTGTAGTGCGCCCACTGGGTAGATTTTTTTTCCCCTTTTATTAAAATTTCTGCACTGAATATTTTTCCAAATAATTTGGTACAGACTTTCATGTTCCCCTCCGGATGAATTGAATTTCTGTATTCTTTTAACTTTTCAACCATCATTATCATCTCAGCTGTGGCTTGTGTTTAGGGTTAAAGCACAAGTGTGCCTGTGATGCACAGACATGTCAGTCGACTCTTTTCTTGCTATATCTAAAAAGCTTATTAGAGCCATGTAACCACCAAAAATATTATTACTTATTGGTAGTAGTAGTAGTAGTAGTAATAATACTAAATGACAAGCATGTGCTCTTGTTTCTCAATAAAGAAATTAAAAATGCCACAGCTCCATGAAAATAAGTCTCTTTAAAACAAAATTCACATATCTATCATTATGCCCTCAGTCATCAGTAAAAAATTTAAGAACAGAGTGTGTTGGTAATACAGTAAACAGACAAAACCTTAACAGCATGTGTGTATTTTGTGTTCTGTTCAGACATAATGGTGACACAAAGTTGTACTTTTTTGTGTAATTTCTTTCTTTCTTTTTTTGTCTCCTCTAGCAAA
Source organism: Paratilapia polleni (assembly GCA_015106735.1). Lineage (NCBI taxonomy): Eukaryota > Metazoa > Chordata > Actinopteri > Cichliformes > Cichlidae > Paratilapia > Paratilapia polleni. Next base: position 9,489 of record VUQI01061845.1, read on the forward strand.
GGAAATATGATTACCTGAAAAAAAGTCTAGACAATTATTAGCCAGACCCAGTTGAACAACCACAGTGCCATTCACCTCTCTGTAATAGAACAAAAGATAAAGTTTAATAGTCTCAACGTTCCCATAAATGCATGGGCTGTGTAAAAGGTTAAAACCAATCACTTTTCATTTTAGAGCACTGAATAGACAGTTAAATGTTCTTTAAGTCAAACTTGAATATAATGCTCTTTTAGTTATTATTTTCTGCATAACACACCTGACCATAGCTGAGTAAATGGTAAATGGACTGGTACTTACATAGCGCTTTTCTACTCAGTTTCTGTGTACTCAAAGCGCTCTATACTACAGGCCACATTCACCCAGTCTCACATACATTCATACAGCACTTTTCTCTACACTTAAGTGCTTACTAACATTCATACACACACTCACACTCCGATGAATGCATCGGGAGCAACGTGGGGTTCAGTATCTTGCCCAAGGATACTTCAGCATGCAGACTAGGGGAGCCAGGGATCGAACCACTGACCTTCCGATTAGTAGACGACTTGCTCTACCTCCTGAGCCACAGCCGCCCCCAAGTGTGATGCTTACAACGGACTATAGGATTCAATCTTCCTATTAGAGAAAACAAAGACAAATTGTGACAGAATAATGGCAAGCTAATCCTTAAATCAATAATTTCATGTTAAAATACTGTAATTTAAGTATTACAGTACATGTGCACTTGTGGCAATAAAAAAAAAATCATTTTAGTCATTTGTTTAAAAGACACTCCAAATTTTTGATGAACTCTATCCCCTGCTGCTACAGGCCTACATGGTTTGCACTCATTTTAAGTCTTTGTATGTAACTGGCAGTATGTAACCTGAAGTAAATGAAATGTATTGAAATCCAAATTATAAAGCATACCTCATAACTCAAGCTGCGTACTGAGCAGGAACCAAAACACACCCTGCCAAAGTTCACCTCTCCTGACATGCTCAGTAGTCTCACCCTTTAAAACTCTGACCTTGCTGTTTTTTTTTTTTAATTACTGTCACTTAAGGCTGTGAATGAATGAGCGACAGTTATTCATGTGTTCTCATAAACTTGCCCGCCACCTCTCATCCCACCTTCACTTCTTCGGAGCCCCTTAAAGTGTAAGGTGCTCAACTTGTCGTTGAAGCTGCTAACAGACTCTGGAATGTAAAGGGAAAGCAGGTTTTACTTTTACAACGTTATTTATTTTTTAACTTTATTTGTGAGGTTTTTGTTTTAAGAGGACTATCTGCCATGGAGGAAGCCCTCAACAGAACCATTGATCCAGCTTGTTTGCAGAAGCCCCCGCTGGCTATTGACGTGATCAGGCGTAAGTGATACACATTACTACATCATACTGCTGATAATGTTTCCTTATCAAGCATCGTAATCTAATCAGGAGAAATAAGGGGGCACATTCCTATTCATTTAAAGTACATTTTAACCTGAAGAAAGTCTGATTCACGCCGTTTCTCTGTGTGTCTCCTATTGTTTTAAATCAGAGCTAGATGTGTTTGGATATTGCCTGTACATCATGCTCACGTTCATGTCCTGTGTCTCCCTGCTGCTGTATCTGGAACAGTGTGTCTATATTTACAAAAAACTGCCCTACCCCAAGAAGACCACAATCATTTGGGTAAACGGTGCAGCACCAGTAAGTATTCAGGCCACTGACTGTAAAACAAATAGAAATATAACCATTATCAAGTTTCAATGTCTCAGACAGCTTGGGACATAAAAGTAACCCATGCTATATTAACAGCAGTCTTAAAACACTGCTGTAAATGTTGCAACTGGATGTTTTAGTACACACGATTATATTTCACCGTTTCAGGTCATTGCCACAATGGCATGTTTTGGGATGTGGATCCCCAGGGCAGTCATGATTACAGACATGGTGTCTAACTGGTGAGTTTTCTCTTAACTACACCTGAATTGCTGCACAAGCAAAGCATTTTACAATACAGTCAGTGTTTTCTTTTTTAACTGATCTTTCTATGAAGCAGGGATATCTTACAGCTGGTCTGTGACTACAATACATGCCACTTTTCAGTGAACTCACCACTATTGTTGTATTGCTCCATTATAGTATATATAATTTCCTCAAAAGCCAGGGAATCACTACAAATGACACTGAAATAAATGCACCTTTGTTGAATAGCTTATAAAAGAAACTACAGAGCGAGCATAATGAGCCATAAAAACTTTGAACTGCAGGGAAAACCTAAAGATTCTTGTCCAGTTTAATTTTTTGATGGATCATTACACACTAGGGATCAAAGCTCATCCACAAAAAAGAGAAAGCGCTAGCTTTGTTGACACACAAGCAAACATTTGATCCTCTCTGAAACAGTACCAACAGATAAATATGATAAACTTGAACATAAAGAAAAAATGCTTTTTCAAACATTTAATCAATAAAAGTATCTACTGATGTAATATGATTCTGTGGAAAAGTAAACCGTTGGCTTCAAAAGCTAATATTGCCCTCTTTAGTGGAAACTTTTTGAAGGCGATTTGCATCAGATTTTGGCTTGTTGAAAACTTTTCTCACATGGAAAATAATGTTTGGCGGTTTTCTTGCATGTGTTGCCTGTTTCAACATTTCAATTAGATTCAAATCTGGGCTGCGACTTGGCTATTCCATACCCTACTGAGTAATTCCCTGGTGGATTTGTTACTGTGCAAAGATCTTTATCCTGTTGAAAGGTCTATTTTTAGTTTAATTTTCAATTTTCTTCACATTATCTTGAACCACTCTTTGCTATGATGCAGAATTTATAGCTAAATTAAAGACTGCCAGCTGCCCTATCCCTGAGGCAGTAAGACAACCCCCAGACCATCTAATGAGGTTCTTCTCTTGAGAAACTGTCTTTGGTCTGAATCAAACATCTTTTTCTTTTTCTTTTTTTTTTTTTACTGTGGCTGAGCAATTACTTTATTTGTTTTTCCAGAGCACATTATTCCAAAAGGGCTTGGAGGTTGCCTTTATCCTAATTGAAAAACGTAGCTAATGTTCTTTTTGGACAGTAAAAGCTTTTTCCTGGCAGGATTCCCACGCAGGTCAAATTTCTGTAACATCTTTCTCATTGTAGACACATGCACTTGCACACATTATCTGCAGATCCTGTGATCGAATTTTGGCTTATTTTATTGCATTCAATTGTGTGCTTCTGGGCTGAATTTGCTGGGGCCAGTCAGTCCTGGATAAACGGCCAGCTGTTTGAACTCTAGACTACTTGTTGATGAATTTCCTTACAGTGGATTGATTATCATTATTATTATTATTATTATTATTATTATTATTATTATTATTATATCCTAGGCAGTTTTTCCCCTTTGGTTAAGTAACGATGTGCAACAAATCTTTCTGGTCAGCATAAATGGTCGTTACTTCTGTTACTTCTCACCCATTTCCATCTTTTCTGACTGTAGTGTACTGAAAGAGAACCTGCTACTGTGTTACTGTGCTACTGTGTTCCCCTAGGTGTGTGTTATGGTGTTGAATTGGACTGCGTTAAATGAGCAGCCTAACAACATGAAAATAAGCTCCGTATCTAATGAGCCTCTTTATTTTTCCTCTGAAGAGATGTTTATAATTACATCTAAACAAGAGGGTAAGACATTTAGACATTATATTTTGTTTCATTAAATATTTATCCACTGATTATTTTTATCTTGGTTTTTACTGTTTTTACTGTTTACTGTTTTTACTGTTTTGGAGAGTGTCTGCCTCTGTGTGTTACAGTGCTGCTCTTTTAGAGAATAAATGCACAGATGCAGTGACTGCTGCTCTTCAGCTTGTAGAAACCATCATACAGCTGCTTCAAGGTGTTTATAACACTTACTTTTGCTATGAATTATGTACAAAAACGGTCAGCAGGTATCAGCATCTGAACAGGGATTCAAAACACCAACCTGCAGGTTAGTACTCAGCAGATCTAACATTTGGCCTTTGTCTCACTCAGGCTGCTCACCCAGCATGCCAGGCTAGATCTGGCACATATTTCACACTGCTATAAATAAAATGTAGGTTTTTAGAATTTTTCTACCTGTGACGGTTAGTTTTACTTGGTAATTTATCAGATCTGTATAAAGTACAATATGTGTAACAGCTTGGTCATGTGATGTTACCTCTCTTTCTGTGTAGTTATTTTGCAGTTGTGGTTTACAAGGTCTTGGTTCTGTTGATCGAGGAGTTTGGGGGCAGCGATGCTTTTCTGCAGCGGTTTTCTGGTAAACCCTTTAAGATCAGCACAGGACCCTGCTGCTGCTGCTGTCCATGTTTACCCTTCGCCCCCATGTCAAGGTATTTATACCTTTTTTTTTAAATATATATAAATGTTCTGGCTCTAACTCAAGCCAGTGTTCTTTAATGCCCAGACATGTTCTATTATATACTCTTTCTGTCATTCTGTGTTGACTGCACATTACCTTATGATGGTACGCATTTATAATGTCTTTCTCTGGACTGGGATTACTCAGGCGAATGCTTTTCCTGCTGAAGTTAGGTGCTCTTCAGTATGCAATCCTAAAAACGGTGCTCTCTGTCCTGTCTGTAATACTGTGGACCAATGGCATCTTTGATCTTTCAGATGTAAGTATTTTAAACAGTTCTCAACATATCTGTGTGGTCTACAAATTAGATTTACATTTAATTTTTTTCCCCCAGCTAAATATCACTGGTGCAGCCATTTGGATTAACCCATTTGTTGGTGTTCTAACAATCACCTCCCTTTGGCCTGTTGCCATCGTCTTCATGAACACGAATAGCTATCTACGCAGCCTCAAGATTATACCCAAGTATGCCATGTACCAAGTGAGTCAACACCTGCAATGAAGCCAAGATAACACAGCTAATTTTTTTGTGACAGTTAATCAGCTCATTTTGTTATCAAGAGAAATCATAAGGTCATTTCCTCTTTCTTTATCATGATCTGGAGTACCACGCCAGCATGGATGCTGGTGGCATTGTGACAACTGAAACAAGTGATTTAGGCTGAAAATGTGCAAACCCATCATTGATCAACACATAAGACTTAACTCAGATGATGTAAGAAGACTAGAAGGGCACTCAGAGAGCGCATCCTCAAAGCCAATAAGGCAATACCAACACCAATGACCTAACTCACATTTTTAAAGAAAATGATTGGAGTATTCACCAATATTCACTAGGTTCATCCTTTGCTTATGCTCCGCCAAGCTCTCCACCAACTTTCTCAAAAATCTGCTTGGTAGATATGAGTCAACCCTTAACTGCATGTATAAACACTGTGTAAATGATAAATTATTTATTTTCTCCTTAGCTAATACTTGTGTTGAGCCAGCTGCAGACATCAATCATTAACATCCTGGCCTTGGATGGAACCATCGCCTGTTCCCCTCCCTTATCCTCTCAAGCTCGTGGATCCAGTAAGAAACATCTCTGAATGCCTTTCAGCATCCGCTACTGATGTGAGGTGAAATTATCCAACCCTGATTGTTTTTTCTCTGTCCTGCAGTGCTTAGTCAGCAGATAATGATCATGGAGATGTTCATCATCACCCTGGTCACTCGTTTTTTTTACCGCCGCACATATGATGCACTTCCCTCTGAGACACATGACAACGACCAGAACTCCACAGCTGCCCTGCAGGCTGCTCTTGTGGAGCATGATGTCTAAAAAAAGGACACAGTGAAACACAGTGAGCTTTGCTCTTTAACTGATGTGAATGACTTTGTAAGTTAAGAGATCATTAAATAGTCTAATAAATATAAAATTTGACCTCATTTCAGTATAAAGCAGAGAGAACTGCATTTATTTTACTGGATCCAAATCCTATTTGGGTGACTTTCAGCCCTGTTTCTTTGTACTTTTCACATGCTGTATGAGATGTGTTGGTTAGAAGGATATTAATTCTGAACAGAGATGTTGGCTACTTAAAGTTGTGAGTACCAATAACAATGTAATTCTCGCCTATTGTACTTTAGCAGAAATTTCAACAAAAGAGATCTCAAAATTTGTGCGATTGAGCCAACACTATTTTCACAGACATTAGTTATGAGACAATATTGTGTTTCTTGCAGACAATTAGATGTTCACCCATTTAAACTGCCAGTTAGCTTGGCATAAACACTGCAAAAAAGCTGTCCGAAGGTAACAAATTTACCAGATGACCCAATCCCTTTCAAACTCACAAATGATGCTCCCATTTGTTTAACTTGTACTAAAGCAAAGTGTTCTATTTGTGGTGAATTTATAGAATGTTCTGTGCAGGACTTTTTTCTTGGCCATTAGATGTGCCTCATATAGCATTTATCATAAACAAATGCCAGTGGTATCAGTCTTATCAAAGTCTTATCATGTCATACTGGGGCAACATACAGAGGGTGACAGGGTTACAGTGGCCTAGAGAGAAGCAAATAAAAACATCTATTTTTCATTTTGTTAATTGGTTTGTTGTTAAATGACATGTATTTTTATTTTTTTTCCTTTGGAGTAAATAAATACTGAAACAGCATTTAGTTTATTTCTGTATGTATTCATTCCACGAACTGGGCTGTCTGCATTTAACCCATACTGGGGATGTAAGGCAGGAAAATTAAATACATTTAATGAAAATGTGTTAGAAAAGAGGTACTTGTAAGCAAATTGGATCTCAAACCATCTCTTAAGTAATTTAGTCTCCCTATAAAAACAGACACTTCCATATGAGCCTGAGTGAATATATCTTTAAAGCTCCTACTGAATCTTAACACAGCTCAGAATAGCCAGATTCGTTCAAAGAAGGTTGACCCACTTACAGACTTATCCGGGCCAGGGAATGCATGTGGATGAGACAGCAGCTTTATTTTCAGACTTGGTGTACATTGTGAAAAAATGTGTTGCAATTGCTGTTTCTTAAGCGACCACAGGAGGCCGCACTAGTTCTGCCTGCCAACCACATTCATTAACCTGGTAATTAAAACACAACAAGTTGCCCCTCATAAATTCCACATGATTTGCAAATTAGGAAAAGCATACACTTTTATTTAACTCAAGGGTATCACACAGATGTAAAATTGGGGAAATAAGTGTTGAATTAGCCATTGATCCACACAGTTTACTGCCTTTCCCGCCCCTTTTTCTCTCCATCACTGAAATTATATGTCCATTCATTTTTAAATTATGTAATCATTCTCAATGGCTTCATTTTCTTCAAGGCTGTTTTTGACTCTGTTTATACGTTCAAAAGGTCATGCCAATAAGACATAGTTGTTGATAGTTGTAACTTTGATTTTGCAATAAAAACACCAACATTTAGCCTCCACTTATATAAAGCATTACAGCTGTTTAATGTAATAGGTGTTAAAAATATGCTTTTTGAAGTCATATCCAGCACATTAGATGGAAATAAAAAGGAAGAGAAAACATACTGTACATACAGACGTATGTACGCACAGAGGTCAATATGCTAATTATCTCCCTAATTTGAATGTGATAAGTTGTTGCACTTTACTATTATTAATAAATGACAACTCATATTTATAAATTACAATTTCATGAAATGTTTAACAGACTGGTGTAGGTTACTGCAAGTTGTGACAGTAAAGATGATCGAAATAAGGCCAGTTTATTTAGAATAAAAGCAAATCCACTGCATTAACAGATTATTAGGCTGCATATAGAGATACGGCTGCCTTAATCTGGATGAGAAGTTTATATAAAGCCAGATCATTCAGAATTCAAAATGTGGCCCTATTAATGGAGCATTTGTCTTTGCTGTTTATGTAAACAGAGTCATCAGACAGAGAGGAAGAGAAAGCTGTGTTCAGGGTGGGTTGATGACAGCCCCTGGCTCTGCATTGCTGACGAAAGCTGCTTAGCCCCTCAGTTGCTATGGCAACCAGGGAGGGCAGCCAGACAAAAATGAGCCAAAGGGGAGGGGCTTTTGAGGGAGAAATAGAGGAGAAAGGGCTGGATGGGAAAGACAGACGGAGGGAGGGATACAGACAACTGATAAAGAAACACACTGAGAGCAGCGGAGGTAGTGCAAGGCTACAAACGGAGATAAAGCTCTGGATATAAATGCTCCATCACTGGCTGGGGAATAATATTTGCAGCGAGTGACAGGAGGATACAGAAAAAGGGGGACGCAAAGAGAAGATGGATGTACAAACGGAGAACATGGACCCCCCACCTTGTGAATCGCAGCCAAGTGGAAAAATCAGAAAAGGATTCAAGCTGTTTGGTAAACGCAAGCCAGGTAACATCTTTTCTATTCGAAGCAAGGGGGATGGAAACAACAAGTCACCTGTTAGGAGCAAAACACTAGATGGATTATCAGAGAGTCCTGCACCAGATTCTGAGCAGGAGCCGGACAAGGAAAAGGGACAGGAGATGAGTGAAGCAGAGAGGGAGCAGGCAGAGGAGGAGCCACTTGGCGAAGATGGCGTTCTGGCTGCCGCCCCTGCTCGCAACTCAGTTTCTTCAGCCAGCTCAGCCAAGTCCCTCAGCTTCCTGTCACTGCTGAGGGGTGGCCGGAGAGGAGTGGGAGACCGCCGAGTCCACACTGTGTCCCAGCCAGTGGGTAGGCAACGTCGTGGGCTGAAGGGTCTCTTTGGCAATGTTAAGTTCAAATCAAAAGACAAAGACGACAAGGAGGAAGCCCCTCCGAGCCCACTCCTCATGTCATCCCGTGCCAGCAGCGTTGAAATCATCAAAGAGGACCTCACCCTCACACCCAAATCCCAGCCTCGCTCTCTGGACAGCCCTGAGACAGAGAGCCGTGAACACGCCAAGAGCTTAACAACTCAGGACAGTGCAGCCACGTCCCCGTCAGAGACCGTAACTCCCCAGGCAACAACAGGCAATGTGAGTAAAACAAATGAGCATGTAGCGCCATCACCCACCTCTGATCCATTACTGGTACCCGGTGACACCAGCCTGAGCTCTTTGCTTGCGGACATCTCTTCTCTCCTGACCTTTGACTCCATCACAGGGGGCGGAGACATCATGGCTGATGTGGAAGCAGAGTGGGGCAAAGCAAGCAGTGCTATCAGTGCTGTGGTGACTGAGGTCACACCATCATCCCCACCTCTCTTCTCCAAACCCACTATCTCCTCTCCACTGACTTCTACAACTGTCAGCACTGCTTCTACAGCAAAAACTTCTCATGTAGCCGTCCCCACAACAACTTCACCCCAATCCTTTACTCCTCTGTCGAAGACAACTACAACCTCTTCTCCCATTTCCAAGCCAAGCACCATCATCACAACTTTCACCAAATCTTCCACTTTGACAACTCCCTCAGTCAAACTGAGCTCAGACTCTACTCCAGCCTCTGAGCCTCCTGCCAACATTAAAATCATCACAGCTCCAGCACCCACTACAACAAAACCCTCAACTGTTCCTGTAACTTCAACAAATCTTTCAGCTCCAACGTCTTCCTCTTTGATTACAATTCAATCTACAACGAGCTCCACCACTACAACGACCACAGCTCCTCCAAACACCCCAGCCTCTGTAGTCAAGGCTCCCTCATTTAGTCCAATTCTTACCTCCACGGCTAGCAAACTGGCTTCAGAGATTGCACCATCTCCTCAATTTACTGCTTCTGTAAGTAAACCTAGTCCTGTAGCTACTTCACCTCCTGTGTCCACCAAACCTCCACCAGTAACCCATAGCCCCCCCATCTCTGTTGCTATCACCCAACCTCCACCTGTTAAATCAGATTCAATTAGCACTTCCTACAAACCTTCTCTAAACTCAGTTACTGGAGACTCTAAAACCCCAGTGACAGTATCAACAGCCTGTACAGTTACAGCAAAATCGTCTTCTCCTGACCTGAGTATTCTCTCAAAAGCAACAGTTCCCACATCAACTACAACCACAGCCTCTGTATCTGCAGCCCTTTCCAAGCCTACACTCACCTCTACCCCCACAGAACAAAATAAAAGCCCTCCCTCACATGTAACTGTTCCAGATATTTGTCCTCCCACAACTAAAACCCAACCGAGCCCTGCATGTGTCCCAACTCCAGCTTCAATTTCTTCAGATAAGCTTCCTCCCACAGCTAAACCCACCTCTGCACCAGTCTCATTAGATAAGATGCCCCCTACTCCCACACCAATTCCCACCACTCACCCTGTAGTTTCTACAGCACCTTCTGCTCTGGGTCATATTCCAATTTCTTTATCTAAGGATCACCCTGCTCCTGCTCAAACGCAAGTTTCTCAATCTAAAGCCCCTCCTGCGGCTGTTCAAGTCCCAGTTTCTTTATGTAAAGATCTGCCTGCTCCAGCTCAAAAGGAGGTTCCACAATCTAAACCTCCCCCTGCCCCTGCTCAGATCCCAGTTTCTGTATCTATGGACTCTCCTGCCTCTGTATCCAAACCCCTTCCTGCTTCTGGTCAGATCCCAGTTTCTCAACCAAAAGCCCACCCAGCACCTCCCACTGCTCCTTGCCCTGTCACTTCTCTTTCTTCTACCCCTACACCTCAGCCAAGTGAAGCTCCAGCCTCTGCTAAGTCTAGGGGAAGTGGATTAGCGACAGTGGATAGCCAACTGGCTAGTCCAAATAGCACAAGTGGGCAGGGAGTGCAGGCTGTGTCATCTAAAACAGAAGAACCACATAAGGAATCACGAACAAGCCACCAAGAGCCCCCTAGAGAAAAGAGGACACAAGTCAAGGCATCAGGGCTTAGCAAAATACCTGTAGTTGGAGGAAGCAGAGTGGGCAAGCTACCTGTCCGGGACAGCCAGCAACATGTTGATGAGGAATCAAACAGAAACCCACCTACACCCGTGCTAGAAGAAGAAAGACACCATTTCAACTCACATGATGCAGGGAGCAAAGATAAAATCTGTGCTCTGGAAGCCACCTCAAAACACACCCAGGAGGACAGTCAGCAGCCTCAACATGCAAAAGTTCTCACCAGTTCAGCGCGTGACTCAAAGATTCCCGTGAAGCATGGCACACAGTCTCACACTGCCTCCCAAATGCCTCAGACTAAAGACCCCCCTCGCACCAAGATACCCATGTCCAAGGTTCCTGTTCGCAGAGTTGGTAATAAACCTGCAGCTACAGGTGGCAGCGCCCAACCAAGAAAATAAGACAATGGACTGAATTATCAACTACAGATTAATGCTCTGACTGCAACTTTTTTCCAGCACCACGGTTTTTAAACTTTGCATTCTATACAGTAATTCCTGGCTCGTCTTTCTGTCATCTCTTGGCTTCACTATTCCATAAGCAACAGTAACAGAGTCAAGGAGGCTGACAGCACTCAAGCACAAAACATCTCCACGGGGAGCTGCAAGCAACAAGCCCGGTTCTTTGGTGCTGAGCCACCTGGACATGCACTCAGGAAAGGTTCGGGGTCACACCTGAACACACAGCAGCATCAGTAACAAAGGATAAGCAAGATAAAAGGTCGTCTGGAAACACGGTCACACACACACACACAGACACACACTCACACAAGATGGGCGAGTGCCTTTTTAAGGGTGCTTTTCCTACAGACTGTCAAAATTTATTCAGTCTTTTCTACAGTACTTTTAACTTTTGTTACTCCCACTTTTTGTAGGAACCTTCAAGTCTTTTTGTCTTTCTTTCCAGCAAGTCTCTTTGATAATAACCGGTTCCTTTACCTTTTATTTATGCCAGGAGATGAACCGCAGGAGCTCTATAAATAAATGCAACAACCAAATTCCACACATTCCACACCTTTCTCTGGATGTATGTAGCAGAAAACATGCCATTAAGTTTTGCACAAGTTGTTGAACTGTACAGCGCCTGTGTGTCCGCCGGCTCATATGTAACATAATCAGATTCTCACTGTGAACTATGGGAGGGACTTGTGGTTTTGAGGGAAGAATGGGAGTAACTCCTCACAATGAAATTGACAGTGGAGAGAAGCCATTAAAAATGGCATTGTGGACACTTGAGCAAGACAGAAAGGATGGTGGAATGAGATCTCCAGCTCATAAACTGGCACATCTTTATTCCTATCCCGATTATACTCAGATGAGAACAGTATCTCTGTGTAGAGACTCATCTATGTTGTCCTGTTTCCTATTTAATCAATAAAACAATATGAGTACTTAACATGTGGGTTCTGTTTAAGTTTTATATACTGTTGTAGTTTTAATACAGGGGAATATGAGCACATACATATAAATAATTCTGATTATATGGAAGGAACATAAGTACCTGTGAAATGTAGGTAAAGGTTAATAATCAGAGCAAAGAGAATGAGAAACATTGTAGATTTTCCTTGCCTGATCCTCACAGTTGCTCACCATCTTACTACAGCCAAGACTCAGCTTGTCCTCATAGACACATCATTCCAACATCATCCACACACCAAGCTCACTGACCTGAATAGTGAGCACATGAATGCCAGCAGAGCCAGGCTAATCAGCTGCAAGGGAAAACGCTTAACATGCATAGCCTACCTTATTATCAAAGGGAAAAGGGTTTGGGAATGTGTGTCACTGCTATTCTTAGTGTAAAAACCTAATACCTAATAGATGTGCTGAGTAATTCCCCTCTGACTGAGTCAATCATTTGCTTTGGAGTTTAATATCACAGTGGAAAAGAACAAACTGATAATTATTTTTAACAAAAAAAAAAGGTGGAATGAGCTGCAAAGACCAGCTATTAATGTTGCACAAAGACAGTATCTATCTAATAGATATAAGTAATGAGAGTAAAACCTCAGGTTAAGGATGGGAAGCTGATCTGAGTCACAGGATGTTAAGAGGACCATGGTGTTAGGAACAAGGAGTAAAGGGTGCATGTTCTTTTGATTTTTAAATAAGGATTGCAGAGGTGACACAAAAAGACCTCTGTTTGAGTTAGAAAGCCAGAGGCCGCAAGCTGAGAAGAGAAAAACACGAGGATTTCACCACATCAGGTGTTGATGCAGACTACTGAGGGCAACGCATCTCCCTGAGAAAAGAACAGTTGCCCCCTGAGGCTCTGACACAACACATGTTTGCTTCCTGGCATAACACCTGCAAACTGAGATTTAAGCATTAAAAAATGGACTTGTAGATTTATAATCACATCTGTTTGAGCAGATATTGAGTTAAGGACTCACACTGGGCCACAGTGTGATAAACTACATTATACTTTCCATTACAGGAAATGCTGGTGTGAATATGATTCCGGTTTCAGTGAATGCTGCCTTGTGTCAGCATCCATTCACGTGATTTTTCAGCACGCTGGCTTTCATACTGAAAGTGATAAAGATGACAGCCAAGAGTCCAACGCAACCACGGTGCATGTGGAAAGCTGCGTTGTATGATCTGTCTCGCAGTACCTTTGTTTATACAGGCTGTTCGTGTGTTTCAATGCACGCAGTCTCACTATCTTTAAAGACAGCCCCCTGCCCCAAATATTTTATACAAATTACAGCAGCCATGATGCACCGAGGCCATCCTGGCTTTCTATGGTGTGTCTGTTTATCTCTGTTTCTGCCTCTGGAGAGACTATGTGCCCCTTTAGAACCTAATTTAGCATGCTTCATTCTTTGTTTCCATGCCAACCCCACTAGGTCAACCAATAAAAGGCTGCGAGTGTCGGGAGGCGGGGTTTAAAACATAAGTGCCTTAATGAGCACACATATAGCACATAAGACCAGTTATTAGATACTACAGGATTTAAAATTGAATTAAACTGAGTTATTTAGTGCATTCTAATTAGGTTTAACTGTAATTTTAAATCATATTTTAAAGACTATTATCAGTTTCTTTTTAACTCAGATTATCTGAGCTGATTAAAAAATAAATTGGCACAATAACAGTGGTATTAACTCATCAAGGTTATAATAACACTATTTAAAGGATAAACTGATGAAACCATCTGGTCAAATATCTGCTCAGCGTTATACAGTAAGAGCAATAATTCCTATGGTAATACATTATGTCAAATTTTTAAAGAAATAAAACGTCCGCCTATCCCCTATTCTGTCACCTGATCAGGCTTTTACAACCAGTAAAACATAATTTGTGGGTTCAACAGACAAAATAAGTAACAATAACATTTCAAAAATATGATTCATCAGTCAAACTCCACTAACAGTGATGTTTGTAGTTGTTAGTGTAAAGGATAAACTTTTAAAAATAGAAATCAAAAGCTATTGTTTTTCCATTTCTAACTGCTTGACGACAAATTCTTCTTAAGGATGGATCATCGACCCCTCACTGGACTACACACCTGACACATTTTTTGCAGTTAAAAAAAGTTTATGTCTTAGCAGTATGTCTACCACAGCCAGAGTTGTGTATTGTAGCAACACTGTCTTTTAATTTTTCTTCTTTCATGTATTTATTTTTCTCTTCCTTTATCATCTCTATTTACAGTGTCAACAACAATACATGTTTAATTTTTTTTTTTTTTTTTTTTTTTTTTTAATAATTTTTTTTTTTTTTTTTTTTTTTTTTTTTTTTTTGCTTTTCAAAATCTCCTGTTTACTTATAAACTGTTCACTTTTTTGTTTTCCTGTTCTTTTGTGGTGAGGACATGCGGTCTC